>APFE031175870.1:62145-113683 GCA_000404065.3 Pinus taeda
TGATGGATGGTGGTTGATACCCATAAAGTGCCATAAATGGGGTCATTTTTGTTGCTGTATGGAAGGAACTGTTATACCACCATTCAGCCAGAGGCAACCAATTTGACCCATTGTGTATGTTTATCAGATACAAAGCAACAAAGATATCCTTCCAAACATTTGTTTACGATCTCAGTTTGCTCATCAGATTGAGGATGATAAGATGAGCTATGAGCTAACTGAGTACCAAGACAAGAAAATAATTCTGTCCAAAAATTTCCAGAGAAAATGGGATCTCTGTCACTTACAATAATCTTCGGGTTTCCATGTAGCTTTTGAATGGTTTCCATAAATGCAGTAGAAACTGTACTACTTTTAAATGGATGCGATGATGCACAAAAGTGTGCATACTTGGTAAGTCTGTCAAGTACCACCATGATAACACTCTTTCCTTTAGACTTGGGTAAACCTATGATAAAATCCATTGAAACCTCCTCCCAACGTTGGCTTGGAATGGATAAAGGTTGTACTAGACCTGGGTTCTTAATTGTTTCAACTTTATTTTGTTGGAAAACCAAACATTCTACCACAAACTTTTGAATATCCAATTTAAGGCCATCCTAAGAAAATTCCTTCTTAACCCTGTGATAAGTTTTTAAAAATCCTGAGTAGTGTGCAATTCCATAAGAATCTTTTGTTTGAGTTGGGAATTCTTACAGAGGTATAAGCGATCTTTGTACCATAATGAATCATTTTTCCAGCTAAATGTATCAGATGTACTGGAATCTTGTTGTAACTTTCAAATAAGTGCCCACACTTCTTCATCATTCTTCCATTCCTCCCTTACTTCAATTATCTATTTTGGTTGGATAATAGAAATGGTGCACAACAATGCTTCCACATCCTCATCCTTTCTTGAGAGTGCATCTACCACAACATTTTGCTTCCCTTTTTTGTAGATGATTTCAAAGTCATAACCCAACATATTTGTGACCCATTTTTGTTTCTCTTTAGAGGATAATCTTTGTTCTAAAAAGTATTAAAGACTATCATGATCCATTTTTACCTTGAAGTGTCTTCTTGTTAGGTAGGGTTTCCATTTCTTAAGTGCATGTAGTATTGCCAACGTTTCCTTCTCATAGATAGTTTTGTGTAAATACTTTCCCTTGATTGGACAACTTTTGAAAGTAATGGGTCTTTCATCTTGCATTAAAACATCACCGATTCCATTTCCTGAAGCATCACATTCCATAATAAAGGTTTTTGTGAAGTGTGGTGTAGTTAAGACCGGTGCTTGGCACATTGCCTCTTTAAGATGTTCAAAGGCCTTTGCTACTTCTGGAGTCCATGAAAATGCATCTTTCTTCAATAATGTTGTTGGAGGCACTGTTATTCTCCCATAATTCTTAACAAACTTGCAATAATACCCTGTCAACCCGAGAAATCCTCACAGATGCTTTATGGATGTGGGGATTTTCCATTCCTTAATGGGTTTAACTTTGCTAGGGTCTACCTTAACACCTTCATGAGATAAAATATGACCCAGATATTCCACCTCTTGTAGTCCAAAGAAACATTTGGAGCTTTTTGCATATAATTGTTTCTCCTTCAATAGTTTGAGCACCTTGTCAACATGTTCAACATGATCCTTCCAAGACTTGCGTATATTAATATATCATCAAAAAACACTAACACAAATTTTCTAAGGAAGGGTTTGAAAATGGAATTCATCAAACCTTGAAATGTAGAAGGTGCATTGGTAAGGCCAAAAGGCATGACAAAAAAATCATAATGACCCTCATGAGTTCTAAATGTTGTTTTCAGAACGTCTTCAGTCTTCCTTCTGATTTGATGATATCTTGAATGAAGATCCAACTTGGTGAAGTAAATTGATCCATGCAATTCATCCAATAATTCATCAATGATAGGAATGGGAAATTTATATTTAATAGTGAGCTTGTTGAGCTCCCTTTAATCTGGACACATGTGCCAAGATTCATCCTTCTTGTGCACCAATACTTCTGGAGCAGAGAAAGAACTTTGACTAGGTTGTATTATACCAACCTCTAGCATTTCTACAACCATACGTTCAATTTCACTCTTTTGGGCATAGGGATATGTATATGGCCTGATGTTTGGAGGAACACTTCCTGGAATCAAATGAATAGCGTGATCATGATCACGAATAGGTGGGAGACCTTTGGGAGTCTCAAATACATTGGAATGATTGTCCAAGACTTTTGGAGATCTGGAGAAATAGATGATTTCGATGTGGAAACATCTAGTGAACATAATTATGCAATTACACCTCATTGTTCCTTCTTTAGAAGATTTGTCATACCATTAGAGCTGATTAAATTTTGTGTGTTTTTCACATTATGGAGATTTAAAAATTTCTCCATCTGTAGTATCCATGTTTCGGGATCCTTTCCATTAAACTTCCTCATATCAATCTTTGGAACATGGTGGTTCTTCGATCCAACGTTAGAGTCTATGAAATCATGATTAACATTTATTTTGTTTTCATCATGAGTTTCCTTTACTACCCTTTCATCATTAGTAGACATTTCGTGTAGAAACTTTGTCAAATTTGTCTTCAATTCCCATGACTGTCTTCAAATCTTCCATACCTGTCTTCAAATCTGTCTTCAATTCGTCCATCTTAGCTTCCAGATCATTCATATTAGCTTCTACACCTTTCTTTAAACCATACATCTTAGCTTCCACACCATAAATCTTAGCTTCTACATATTTCTTTAAACCATCCATCTTCGATTCTGCTACTTTTTGTGCGAGTGACATTTGTTGCACTTGGTCTCGTAATTTTGAAATATCATGTTGCATTTCTTCCTCTTCTTCATGAGTCATGCTAGAGATTTTAGGTTGCTTACTAGGTGTTTCCATTTTCTTTCTTTGGGGCATCAATTACCAATAATAAAGCTTCACTATTCCCTTGGAATTCCTTCAAACTAATTTTTCAAACCAAGCTTATGCCAAAATTTAAAAAAATCTACACACCTTTTTTCACTTTGTAGGAGCTCGATATTGCATCTGATGTATCTTTGTAATTTCGGATCTTCCAGTTCTGAAATTGTGACTTGCAATAGCCCTCTGCATCCTCTTTCCAATGCCCCCAGTTTGATGTAATTTAGATTCTCCAAGAAAGAGTTATGCACAATCTCCCAATATGACCTGATTATATACCTTTTCAGAAGAGCGAACTTGTATGAAGTGCTACGTGTCACTGTTTTGACCTTAGGATCTGAAAAATATACACAGAAAACTATAGCCCATCCACTTTCTATAATTTCTTATGAAATTTCAATATGATGCTCAGAACAAAAGTTATGACTATTTTTCCCAGGTCACCTGTTTGGAATTTAATTAAGGAGTTTGCAAAAAGTCCAAATTCCTTAGATCATATCTCCGCAAATATAGCGTGAAAAGCTCTAAAATTCAAACCCAAGGTTTAGAATGATTTCAACCCAAATGGGTTTTTTTTTTTTAGCATCTGAAACGTTGTAGAAAAAAACTTATAGCTCAAATTCCACAATGACCTGTTTGGAGCAGCGAAACCCTAGAATCCAAAGATCTGAGACCAAATGTTATGAAACCAGCTCACAAAAAGATAGAAAAGATAGATCAATGCCTTATATTTCAGCCTCTTTGAGGGGGAAACCTCCTTTACATTACACAAATGAACAATTCTTGGATGATTCAAATGACAAAACCTCCTTTCTATATATAGGAGTCTAAGGGGTCACAATATAACTAGGTCGACCTAACAATAATAATATAAAGGGACAAAAATAACAATAGAGGGACTCTATGGGGCACAATAATAACAATATGGGGTCAATAGGGGCACAAAAATATTAATAAGGGATACAATGACAATAGTAATGGGGGAATCACTAGTATTATAGGGACCTAACACATTCGATCGAGCCAATGGTCCATAGCTCGCGCTATCTTATCTTCTGAGGCTTCTAGTCTGTGCACTAGTTCCAAAGTCCACACTATTGGTTTGTCAAGCCTACACCTTCCCTGGCTGTCTACTAAATTTGTGATCCATTCATACAACTCTGACGGAAAATATGTAAAGAAAATTTCATGGATTTCAGTGTACAAGTAGCAATCCAACCATTGTTCCTTAGATATTCGTGACTTTCTGTTTTCCTGCGCAGCGAACTCGTGAATGTTTTTGTCCAACCACTATTTAATTTATTTCTTTATAGGATTCTAGTGGCATGACATCAGACATACTTTATGCAGATCTCGGTCCTTGCAACGGAACCATTTGTTGGCTTGTATGGGCCTGACCCAGGTTTAGAGGTGATTTAGCCAAGCAAATCCTAGTACTACTGGCCCTTTCGGCAATAGTCCGTGGAGCATAGACTGATGTCTCACTCAAAGTAGTATGGGAGGGTGCTAGAACCAGGTTTTCATACCCTTGGGATGTCTTATGGGCTTCTAGAGGTCTGCAGTCTAACCTATCACTACGCACACTTGCGATCCCTTCGCAACCTATGATGCGGCTTCCATGCAATCCTACTCGGGGTGCGACCCGTATAGTACCCAAGCCTCTTTCTACTTACCTAATTACTTAAATTGTGTGTGTAAGAGTTGTGGTTATTATAGCATATTCAACAATCATATCAGTGTGTGTGATACATAAACAAATACCAACATAAAGAATATAATGCACAACAAATACACAAAAATAGGAATCAACTTCTCTTTATTAATCTTCAATCCCGCTTATAGGCTTGACACTGCCCTGCACACTCAGCTGCAGGGGTCCGCGCACTCAGCTACAGACTCTACTAGGCCTCTGCGCACTCAGCTTCAGAGCCTCTTCCTACTATTACAACCTAGGACACTTAGAATTCTACTCTAAGCTTGAACCATTCCTTCGCTAGTCACTCTATCTGCTACTATCTTTACAACTTAGCGCCTCACTCTATTTATACAATCCCATGGTCCGTGCACCATGGGTAGGCTGACATGACTTTACATTACATTACATTACTTTAGGGTAGACAACCCTATGACTTAACCTCTAATTCACGCTCCATGCCCTTAATTCGTGGAGACTTACAATATTGTTTGCCAAAACTTGCGTTTTGCACCCAAAACCTGCTGTGGGGGACCCAATGCCCAACATATTGCATAAGATTTAATAATATTTATAATTCTATTCCAACAACAATAAAACCTCCACTAGGACTAGTTTTAATTTGATTTCCAGACGGGTTTGATGCTGATATTACTTATCAATTAAGAGTAATAAATCCAGATACTCTTGAAGAAAATCAAATAAATTTTGTTAGTATAGAGGCAATTTGTTGGCCAAAAGAGAAAAATTAAGAGTTGAAAGAAGGGTGACCATTAAAGAAGAACCTTCTTCTTCATCAGATCCAAAATTATACACTTTAGTGAAAACTATAGAAAGGATGATGGAAAGAATGACTTTGGTTGATAGAGATCCACCAAGAGAACCACAAGGGGGTCTTCAGATAAGGAATCCAAATTTTAGAAGGAACAAGCACCCAATTAAAGAAAGAGAGAAAAGAACCACAATAGATCAACATCAAATTAGATCTCCTTTTCAGGAAAATTATGCAGAGGAAGAAAATGAGGTAGCAGATGAACTAGAAGAGAATCTGATTAATATTTTTGGTGACGGGGAAATAGAATTTGTTTTCTTGACCAAAGAAGAACAATATTTGTTCTTGTTAGCACAACAAGATGTTATGCATATAGAATCAGAGGATTACAAAAAGGGTTATAAAAATTCTATTATAGAAGTACACAAACAGTGTAATTTGAGAAATAAGAAAATTGCAACAAATCCTCCTAAAAAGATCCAAATTGACACAACTTCTACAAGTCAAACAAAGGTTGATCCTCCAAAGGAAACCTCTCAAAAACAAGATACAATTCAAAAAGAGGTTGAAAAGTCTCAACCTTCTTTCAACATTGAAAATGAGCTGTCAAAAGTTAAAATTTATGTTCCTCTAACTGAATTGGTGAAAAATAATATGTATAGAAGTCAAGTTATAAAAGCACTAAAAATATAAGAGGGAACAGATACTGTGAACTTAAGTGATGATCAACCTAAATTGTTATTTGGACCTGAAGTTGAAGGAAAGTCGCAAGATGGTAATGTGCCACCATTTTATGTTAGTCTTAACATTCATGATTTCATTTTACAAAATGCCATGCTGGATTATGTTGCTTCACATAATCTCATGCCTAGAGTGATTAAGGAGAAACTTGGATTAGATATAACTAGGCCATATAAAGACCTTTTCTCTTTTGATTCAAGTAGGGTAAGATGCTTAGGTTTGATCAAGAATTAATGTGTAACCCTTGCCCAAATCCTAGAAAATAGTGTAGTCATGGATATTGTTGTGGCTGATATACCTCCTAAATATAGAATGCTTTTTTCAAGATCTTGGGGAGCAAAGTTGCAGGGTACCTTGCAAATGGACATGACCTATACAACTATTCCTGTATTTTGGAAATAAAGAAGGTTTTACAGGGAAACTTTGATGAAATATATGGTAAGAAGCCAAGACAAACCCAATAATTAACCACTTTATTATGTACATTCCTACATGGATTCTTTTATTATGTATAATGACATATGTTTAGAGGAAAAAATTTCAGAGATGGAAAGTCAATCAAGCAAAACAGAGGATATGAAATTAAAGACTGAAAAAGAATATGATAATGATCAAATCCTTTGGCATTTAGATTTTGATGGGGTAGTCATTTAGGAAGGAGCAGGGGCTGGTGTATGGATTTTAGACACAAACATAGGTATATAAAAGACATATTCCTACAAGCTAAATTTCCAATCTACCAATAATGTAGATGAGTATGAGGCACTTATTTTGTGGTTGCAGTTATTGAAGAGATCAGGAGATAAAAGGATTTCAATCCACGGTGATTCGAAACTCATCATAAATCAAATCAAAGGTGAGTATTCAGCTAAACATCCTAGGTTGAGGGCATACACAAATGTTGTCTTAGATTTTTTTGTAGTGTTTTCCAGAGTATCATTTGTGTTTGATTCCTGGAAGTCGAAATGTGTCTATTCATGAGTTGGTTACCTCAATAAGTACATGTAAGATCCCTTTCCACCCAAATAAAAAATATGATATTGGGGTGAAACATAGACTTGTTGTCTCGAATAACATAAGGTATAGGAAAGTGTTTGACAATGACAAACACTTAGACATTATTTTATAGTTAAAGGGAGACTTTGAACATTTGCATAATGATATAGAAAATACTATTAAAGATGATGGACAATAAATTGGTTTGGATAAAACCCATGAGACTGTTGATATAGAAGAAGAAAAACTTGAAGTCTTACAATTAAAAGATAATGTAATACCAATAGGTCTGGTACCACTTGATGAACTATTTGATTTTAATGATGTGGCTCAAAATCCCAAAATGCAACCAGTGGGATCCAAAGTTGAGGATCATAACATAAGGCTGAAGATAATCCAAAGATTTTAAATCTTTCCAAGTGTTTATCTCCTGAAGAGAAATAGAAATACATTCATTTATTGAAAGAATACTCTAATGTATTTTCATGGGGATAAGAAGATTTAAAGGCCTATGATACGAACATTATTCAACATACTGTTCCTATCAAAGAGGACTAGAAACCTTTCAAACAGAAATTAATAAGGGTGAATCCTGTTCTGTTACCTTTAACTGAAAAAGAGGTAAGGAAGATTTTTTATGCCAAGATTATTGTACCCATGAGATTTTCTAAATGGCTATCAAATCTAGTACCAGTAAGGAAAATACTAGAGAAATAAGATTATGTGTGGATTTATGTAACCTTAACAAAGTCTCTCTCAAAGATAATTACCCTTTACCAAAAATGTATCATGTTCTACAAAGGGTAGTTGGTTCTAGCAGAACTTCATTGCTTGATGGGTTTTCAGGTTACAACCAAATTTTAGTGCATCCAGATGATCAAGACAAAATAGACTTCACAACACCATGGGGAACTTTCATGTACGTGAAGGTGCCCTTTGGGCTAATGAATGCAACAGCAACCATTTAGAGAGCAATGGATATTTATTTTGCAGATGAAAATGACAGATATATTTTAATATATCTAGATGACATCACTATGTTTTCCAAAACTAATGAAGATCATTTGTTTCATTTAAAAATAATCGTTGAGAAATGTAGGAAATTTGGTATTTCCTTGAATCCTAAAAAGTGTATGTTTGGTTTGAAAGAAGGTAAAATGCTACGTCATATAATTTCCAAAGATGGTATCCAAATTGACCCAAGTAGAATTGAATCTATCATGAAAATTGACCCCCCAAGAAACAAATAGGAAGTACAATCTTTCATTGGTAGAATTAATTTTTTGAGGATATTTATCCCAAATCTAACTGAAATTTTAAGAGCTATCACCAACATCTTGAGAAAGGACAGTGAAATAAATGGAATGTTGAAGCTCAAAGATCATTAAGTGAGGTAAAGGCAGCCTTGACCCGTGATCCTACTTTTATTAGCCCTGATTACACTAAATATTTCATTATTTTTTCCTTTGTTTCAGAACATTCTATTGCTATAATATTATTGTAGAAAAATAAGGATTGACATGAGTAGCCTATAGCATTTTTCAGTAGAGGATTAAGATATGCTTCTTAGAATTATAACATCATTGAAAATAAATATTTAACTTTTGATCTAAACTTAAATAGGAATGCACCAAATTATGGATATAAACATAAATACATAACTGTAGCAGAAATAACACTTCATTTCATTAATATCAGAATACTGAAATATGCTTACAAAAAGAATGGAAATAAACTAGCTCGGGTGATGGTAGCTTATCTCTGAGAAGAGATGTGGCAGTTACATGCCTCTAAACTATGTTACAATGAGGCTCTAAGGCCTATCGATTATTGAGAAATCATTGAAAACCATAAACATCCATAACCTAACCCTAGGAGATGAAGTGCCAAAATTGTGGGCCCCATTTGGGTAAATTTATCAATTTCCCCGAGTCATAACTTTGGAAAACAATCTCTTTTTGGCTATCATAATACATCATTTCGAAGTTATTGAAGAGTAGGTTGAAGAAAATAAACAAGCTTGTTTAGGAGTTTTTCAATCTCTCTATTTTCCCTAAGAACGTTGTTTAGGGCCCCAAAATGACTCTTGAAGTTCAGGACCCAAAAGGTTACCAAAAATAGTAAATTGTTACAATTAAGGAAACTAAAAAACAAAAAGAGACAGTGTTGGGGGTCCAAGTGGAATAGGAGGGTGTCTACCAATATCCACCTGGATCATTCGTCCCCCCTTAGGAAGCAATGGTCTCCATTGCATTGAGTGCCTCCATGAGATGGGGAAACATTTCCTGAAGTTGGTCTGTGGTCAGCCACTTGCTTTGGTGCAGGAGTTGGCCAACTTTGACAACCTGAAACAATTGTATATTTTGATAGCGAGTGTTCTTGATATATTATCTATGATCTAATGAGTTCTGGATTTTTCCATGAAGTCTAGGTTTAGCTCTGTTGGTGTGAGTTTTCCTACAATGTCGGATGTGTCCAACAATGGCGGAAAGTATGGCCGAAGGCATTCTACCTTAAACACTGGGTGCATACCAAGGAATGATGGAATGCTGAGCTCTAAGGCATTATCCCCTACATCCTCGGTGATGGTGTATGGACCATATCAAAGTGGGTAAAGCTTGCGATGGGTTCCAACGAGGCTCTCCTCATGCAAATGTAGTCAAACTTGTCGCCCAACTGGAACTTGTGCGACACCTGATGCTAATCATGGCGCTACTTGTACATGGCATTGGCTTTGTCTAATATATCATGAACCTGCTAGTGGATGTGTTTAATGTGCTCAATGAATTTGTTGGCCCTATCGGCTTCAGACGGACATGAGCCTAATTTTCCTGAGTAGCTGCGAATGGTATGTGATGGCCTGGGTGTAGGTGATATAGACAATCGTGCAAAACCTATTACAGTTCCTTCTAAATCTGATGGAATTCCTTCTTCTTGTTCCATTGGAGTATTAGTCATCTATTCCTAGATTGATTGTTTCATAATTTTCCCTTTTCGGCCACTATCACCACTCCTTTCCCTTTAATCACCCCAACCCTTGTTATTTGGAAACAGTTTACACAATAGAGCCTCTTTTCCTCTATCGGAACTGTAATTCCATGGGAATTGCAAAATACACTATCAGTGGCCTTTTGGGTGGAATCAGCACAATTGTGTATAAAATACACTATCGGTGGTCTCACATAACCATAATGCTATTATACACGGAAATGGACTATCGGTGGAGTTCCATTGTTGTAATGCTATTTCACGTGAAATACACTATCAACGGGTTTTTACAAGGGAAGTGTTATACACTATCTCAATCGCTATCAGAAGTTCCCAAAGAATGGAACACAACATAATGCCTTCCGATGCGATAGCACATGGACCTATCGGCAGTCGCAATTAGCGATTCCAATACTCCCTTGCCAGACTCCCTCCACCTAAAGGCTTGCGAACGGGATAAGCCTGCGGACCTGACAAGTTACTAGATCCTCCCGTATAATGTTTCGGGTCCGGAAGTCGCACTTTAGACCTCGGCACTTCAAAGGTTTAGTTCTTCCCCGCTCCAACACAGCCATGAGATAATGGTTGCAGACCCGATTAGGGTGTCGACCATATTTAATAGAGTTTTAAATCCGGAACTCAATTTCGACTAAGGTTTTTCATGGTTTTCCAGTGTAAAATAGAGTTTCCTCCTATGGAACTCAACAATGTATATAAGGGGAAAAGGGCATGTCAATATAAAGGAAAACCATTCCTATAGGCTTCAATCGAAGTATTAGTTAGAAAACAAGGTCGAATCACTATTAATAAGACTTAGAAGAAAAGAAACGAAACTAATACACACATAAATACCAGTTAATAGGAAAATACAGTTCAGATGCATAAGAAGCGTTTCGATGAGCACAAGTTCTCCGGGATCGACCAATACACAGAGATATTTGCTCCTTTCTTCAGCAGTGTGGAATAAACACTCTCGATCAAAATCCATTTACAACAGCATCAAACTTACATATGTAATCGTTCGTGTTAACAACAAGTTCCTAAAATAGAGGCTTAATTTATTGCAACTATCAGTTCTACGAGACATCCCCCTCGAGAACCTCCACTATGCTTAACTAATCCTATCTGTTTAGTGAGGTATTCTCCTCGAGAACCTCCACTATGTCTTAACTATTAACATTTATTACAATATGATTTATTCCTAGATTCTATCTCTATGTTAAACTAGAAAACATGGAAATTAATGGCTAAAGGATCCCACTCCTTTGCTTGTAGATTTTTTTGTATTTTTGGAATAAGTTTGAATATTTTCCCTCCAAGTCTCATGCTCTTGCATCAAACTCCTTAGGAAAAAATTCTTCATGGGTTGCTGTCCATGAGCTCTTCTATAGAACTACACAGCTTCTGTAGCATGTTCTCGGTTACCCAAGTAGCTTCAGCAGTTAGCTGATCCTTCCATTTTACCAAATACTGAAAGTACCCCTGTCCTCTAGTTTTCTTGAACCCCTTCTTGTCCAAAATCCTTTCTGGTTGTAACTCTTTTGCTATAGGTAACTGCTTTACCCAGTCAATATCTTGTGTCTCTTGATCTTGCACTGTATCATCTACAGTTTCACCTTCATACTTGTACAGGTCCGCAACATTGAAAATTGGAGATATTCCAACATCAGGGGGTAGTTCAGTTTCATATGCATTTGCAGAAAACTTAATACTCTGCATGGTCCAATTTTCTTGAACTTTAATTTGTTATACTCCCTCTTTGGAAACCTTTACTTTCTTAGGTGCACTAAAACCAAATCTCCAACTTCAAAGTTCACCTCTCTTCTTCTCATGTCTACTCTAGTTTTGTACTTGATGTTGCTATCCTGTAGTTGTTGTTTCACTTGTTCATGTATTGCTTGCATTTCTAAAGAAAAATCTTCTCCCTCTGCACTTCTCATTTCATCTTTTCCCAAGTTTCATAACTCATATACTCCTCTTGGATGCATTCCATAGACTATATGGAATGGACTCTCTCGTGTACTCTTGTTAGGTGAGTCATTATATGCATATTCAGCTTGTGCAAACACTTAATCCTAGTGTTTTGGTTTTTCAGCAGTAAGACTCCTTAAAAGATTGCCTAAACTCCTGTTCACAACTTCAGTCTGTCCATCAGTCTGTGGATGATAGGTAGAACTGAAACTTAGTTTAGTTCCCAACTTCTTCCATAATGTCCTAAAAAAATGTCCAACAAATTTGGAATCCCTATCTGAGACAATACTCTTAGGCAACCCATGCAATCTTACTATCTGCTTGAAAAACAAATTAGCAATGTGAGTAGCATTACTAGTTTTATAACATGGAATAAAATGTGCCATTTTTGAAAATCTGTCCACTACAACAAAAATTGTATCATTTCCACTTTGAGTCTTTGGTAAGCCCAAAACAAAATCCATACTTACCATATCCCAAGGCCTATCTAAAATTGGTAATGGAACATACAAACCTATGTTTTGGCTTCTTCCCTTTGCATATTGATAGATTTTACAAGTTTTCACATACTTTTCCACTTCATATCTCATTTTTGGCCAGAAATAAAATATGTTCAGCTATTCATAAGTCTTCTCTATTCCAAAATGTCCTGCAAGTCCACGACTGTGTTTCTGTTTGATTAAGTTCTCCCTCATAGAACAGTTTGGTATGGACTTCTGATTTCTCTTAAACAACAGTCCATCTTGTAAGAAATAATCCAACCATTTATTCCTATCCATCAAAATAGGATTCTTACAAGCTTAAAATGCCTCTTTAAAATCTGGATCTGTCTTATATAATTCTTTAAGAAAATAAAAACCTAACACTTGAATTCAACTCTCTTGAAGTAATACATTTCTCCTACTTAAGGCATCTGCAACTTTGTTTGATTGGCCATTTATGTGCTTCAAGACAAAATGGAAACCGTGAAGATACTCTACCCATTTAGAATGTTTCTGGCTAAGCTTTGGCTGCTGCATAATATACTGTAGTGCATGGTTATCTGAATAAAGTATGAACTCCTTTGACATCAGATAATGTCTCCACTTCTCCGATGACTGCATAACTACATAGAACTCTTTATGATAAGAAGAATACTTCTTCTTTGAATCATTCAACTTTTCACTAAAATAAGCTATATTTCTATCTTCCTAACTTAAAACACCTCCAATAGCTTCTCCACTGGCATCACATTTCACTTGAAAAGGATTACTAAAATCAGGTAGAACCAAAATAGGTTTTTTAGTGATTTTCTTCTTCAACGGCTGAAAATTCTTTTCTACTTCAGCAGTCCATCTAAATGGTTGTTTGTCCTTCTTTATGGTATCAATAATAGGGGCATTGATCTTACTAAAATTCTTTATGAATTTCCTATAAAAACTAGCAAGACCATGAAAACTTCTTACCTCAAAAACACTTTTAGGTGAAAGCCACTCCATGATTGCCTTGATCTTCTCTCGAACCATCTTTAGCCCTTTAGCAGAAATAACAAAACCCAAGTACACTAGCTCTTCTTTCATGAATGAACACTTCTTCAAATTTAGCAATATTTTCTCTTGCTGTAGCCTTTGTAAGACATAATTCAAATGTCTTATGTGCTCCTCCTCAGACCTGCTGTAAACTAATATATCATCCAGATATACTATTACAAATTTACCAATAAATTCTTTAAGAACTTCATTCATGAGTCTCATAAATGTACTTGGTGCATTTGACAACCCAAAGGGCATTACTATCCACTCATACAATCCCTCATTTGTCTTAAAGGCAATTTTCCACTCATCCCCTAATCTTATCCTTATCTGATGATACCCACTTTTAAGATCTAGTTTTGTAAAATACCTTACCCCACTCAAGCAATCCATTAAATCTTCAATCCTAGGTAAAGGAAATCTATACCTTATTGTGATTTTATTGATGGCTCTTGAATCTACACACATTCTCCAGCCTCCATCTTTCTTTGGACTCAACACTGTTGGTACTGCATAAGGACTCAAGCTTTCTCTGATTAGCCCTTTGTCAAGTAGTTCCTTCACTTGCTTCCTAACCTCCTCATTTTTTGTAGGAGTCATTCTATAAGTTGCTTTGTTAGGTAGATTTTCTCCAGGAATCAAATCTATATGATGTATAATTCTTCTAATGGGTGGTAAATCATTAGGAAAATCATCAACAATGATATCACAATAGTTGTCCAACATTTCTTGAATTTCAATGGGTAAATCAGAAACTTTAGTGGAAGTCATTCTTACCTTGGGCTTGAAAATTACAACAAAATTTACCTCATTCTCTTCAATCTGCCGCAAGTATTCTTTTCCTCCCAATAACAGATTTTTTGGATCAGTGTTCTTTCCTGATGCATCTTCTTCTCCCATAAATAGCAACATATGACTGATACCATATTTACCAAACTTGTAGGTGTTTCTTTTCCCATCATGCATAGATCCTCTATCATATTGCCAAGGTCTTCCAAGCGATATGTGACACACATCCATTGGCATCACATCACATACAATTTTTTCCTTATATTTTCCCAATTGCTACTCCACTTCACATTGTTCATTCACTGACAGCTGATGTCCCTTTTGTAACCATGACACCTTGTAAGGTGTTGGATGTTTCATTGTCTTCAGCTTCAATTTCTCCACCACTTCTGTAGAGACCAAATTATCAATGATGCCACTATCAATGATCATCTGATAGCATTTCCCTTGAACCTTACACACTGTTATGAACAAATTCTTTCTTGGTGATGGTTCAACTATATCCTTTGCTGGCTTGAGCAAAACTTTATTGATTACCAAAGATTCTCCTCTCTCTGGTATATTTTCTTCTTCTGTCACTGCTGCTGCTGTTGCTTCTCCCTCAACTTGAGCAACAATTGCATTCCTATGACTTGTTCCTGCATTCTCTGGGCACTCAAAAGCTCCGTGTCCGAGTTTTTTACATTTGTAACATCTTACTTCTCTTCCTCTTCCTCTGCCTCCTCTTCCTCTAGAAAAACTCCCTCTACCACTTGCATCACCATACTGGGTTGAGCTGTTGCTAGCTCCATATTTAGGTGTTGTAGATATTCCTCTAACACCTTGACTTCCCCTTCCTTGGAAAGTACCTCTCCCTCTGGTAGACTGCTTCCTCATGAGTTTTTCTTCAGCTTTTAGTACCATCTGATAAGCTTCCTCTACTGTTTTAGGAGGTAGTATACTTATCTCATCTTAAATTTCCATCCTAAGACCATTCACATATCTAGCCACCTTCTCATCTGTATCCTGAGTTTGTCCAGCTCTTATGCTTACCTTATAGAATTCCTCTGTGTATTATTTCACTGTCATAGACCTCTGTCTAGGATTCTACATCTGTCTGAACAAGGTTTCTTGATAACTACTTGGTAGGAACTTAACTCTTAGCTTTGCTACCATCCTACTCCAATTTTTGATAGGTTTCTTGCCAAGTCTCTTTCTTTTTTCTTGCACTCCATCCCACCAAAGTGTTGCATGTCCTTTTAACTTGGTGACAACAAAATTTACTTTCTTCTCATCTTCTGTTTCTTCATAGTCAAAGAATTTCTCCATGCCATTAATCTAGTCTATCAATTCTTCTAGATTCAACCCTCCTTCATATATTGAAACCTCAATATTTGGCCTAGTTGTGGATCTCAACACTGAATGGAAGAATCTCATCTCAGGAGTAACTACTATAGTTTCCTCCTCTCCTTCAGCTTCAACCTCAGGCTCACTAACATCTCCATCATCTATATTTCTCTCTGCTGTTAATGCTTCTAATCTAGCTTGCATCTGTTGCACAACGTCCATCGCTTCAGCATTTGCAACCTGGTCGACCTCTTCCACCATGTCCTCATCCTCTTCCAACTCTGAAAGCCATATCAACTTTCCTTCTTCTGCTTTTGAGATTCAATTCAATGTCAAAAGGTTGCTTTGATACCACTAATGGTGGCCTGGGTGTAGGCGATATAGACAATCATGCAAAACCTGTTACAATTTCTTCTAAATCTAATGGAATTCCTTCTTCTTGTTCCACTGGAGTATTAATCATCTATTCCTAGACTGATTGTTTCATAATTTTACCTTTTCATCCACTATCACCACTCCTTTCCCTTTAATCACCCCAACCCTTGTTATCGAGAAACAATTTACACAACAGAGCCTCTTTTCCTCTATCAGAACTGCAATTCCATGGGAATTGCAAAATACACTATCGGCGGGCTTTTAGGTGGAATCAGCATAATTGTGTATAAAATACACTATCAACAGTCTCACATAACCATAATGTTATTGTACATGGAAATGCACTATCGGCGGAGTTTCACTGCTGTAATGCTATTTCACGTGAAATACACTATCGACGGATTTTTACAAGGGAAGCGTTACACACTATCGCAATCGCTATCAGCAGTTCCCAAAGAACAGAACACAACATTACGCCTTCAAATGCAATAACACATGGACCTATCAGCAATCGCAATCAACGATTCCAATGCTCCCCTGCCATACTCCCTCCACCTAACGTCTTGCGAATGTGATAAGTCTACGGACCTGACAAGTTACTAGAGCCTCTCGTATAATGTTATGGGTCCAGAAGTCGCACGTTAGACCTCGAGGCTTCAAAGGTTTAGTTCTTCCCCGCTCCAACATAGTGATGCGATAATGGTTGCGGACCCCATAAGGGTATCAACCATATTTAATAGAGTTTCAAGTCTGGAACTCAATTCCAACTAAGGTTTTTCACAGTTTTCTAGTGTAAAATATAGTTTCCACCTGCGGAACTCAACAATGCATATAAGGGAAACAGGGCATGCTGATATGAAGGAAAACCACTCCTATAGGCTTCAATCGAAGTATTAGTTAGAATCAAGGCCGAATCACTGTTAATAAGATTTAGAAGAAAATAAACAAAACCAATACACGCATAAATACCAGTTAACAGGCAAATACAGTTCAGATGCATAAGAAGGGTTTCAGAGAGCACAAGTTCCCTGAGATCGACCAATACACAGAGATATCTACTCCTTTCTTCAGCAATGTGGAATAAACACTTTCAGTCAAAATCCCTTTACAACAACATCAAACTTACGTATGTATTGGTTCGTGTTAACAACCAATTCCTAAAACAAAGGCTTAATTTATTACAACTATCAGTTCTACGAGACATCCCCCTCGAGAACCTCCACTATGCTTAACTAATCCTATCTATTCAGTGAGGTATTCTAGAACCTCCACTATGGCCTAACTATTAACATTTATTACAACATGATTTATTCCTAGATTCTATCTCTATGTTAAACTAAAAAACATGGAAATTGATGGCTAAAGGATCCCACCTCTTTGCTTGTAGATTTTTTTATATTTTTCGAATAAGTTTGAAGATTTTCCCTCCAAGTGTCATGCTCCTACATCAGTATGGCCAGATCAATGGGACATAATGGATGAAATCCCAACCCTACCTGAAAGGGGTTGTAGCCCATTAAGCTATGGACAACTCTGTTATAGTTGTGCTGGAAATAGGGGAGGCTTTCATCCCATGTGCATGGATGCTTCGAGTTGTACATGCGTAGAATGTGTATGATCATCCTGTTGATGACTTCTATTTGGACATAAGTTTGGGGATGGAAAGTTGTGGACTTAGTGAGTTTGGTATCCAACGTCAGCCAGACACTTGACCAAAATTCACTTAGGAATTTGTTGTCCTGATCAGTGATAATGGACTGTGTGATCCCAAAGTGTACCCACTTGAAATCAATGAATAGCTTAGCAGTGGCCTCTGTTGTGATACTCTTTTTGCAGGCCACCATAATGGCCATCTTAGAGAATCTCTCGACAACCACAAAAATGCAATCGTTTCCGTGCTTATTAGAACGAATGGCCGACATTTAATCCATGGAGATGGATTCCAAATGTCGACTAGGAGTAGGCAGAGGAGTATATAGGCCTTAATTTTTGATGGTTGGTTTGGCAATGGCATAGGCAGTGCAGGATTTAATGTACCTCCAGACATCTCGATGAAGGTTCGACCAATAAAAGTAATTTTGCAGTACTGCCACTATTTTCTCTACTTCGAAATGTCTAGTGACCTGAATGTAGTGCACCTCCCAAATCATCTTGGCACGCTCACTTGAAGGAACATAGATGTGTGTTGGCTTGATGGATCCTGAACCAGGTTCAATTTTAATTAGCCAAGCAAATCCCTACACTATTTTCCATTTCAACATCAATCCGCAGAGCGTGGACTAAAGTCTTATCTGAAGCAGTATGGGGGGATGTAGGAACCAATTTTCTGCACCCTGAGATAGTTGTGATGTCGTTTTATACCCTAACCCTTCCTAAGCATAGACTGATAATCCTTTTAGGGCTTATTAATGTACTTCTCTTTTTTGGCTTTGAAACCTTTGCGAAGGTCTGTGATCGTCCCTCATGCACCCTAAATAGGCAATTCAAATGCTTATGCGCCCCCCTAATTACTCTTACTTCTGTGTCTACCTAGGCTAGTATTGGTTACTTCAACATGTATTATGATTATCTTCCTATAGATAGATATTCTTACTTGCGTTCATATGAAAAAGTAAAACACATAGATTCGCGGATTAATATAGCATTAAATCATAAACCTAGTATTCAGCATAACATAACTGCATATATTCGTAACAAAATTAAAATAGCTCATACACAGATATATCCAGAATAATTCTCTCTATTGATGGTTCATATCTCCAGTACAGGCTCTAACTTCCCTGCGCACATAGTTGCAGGGGTCCACGCACTCAACTGCATACTTCTACCCTAGGCCTCTGAAATCAGTTACAGAGCCTCTCCCTACACTAAGACTCTTTGCTCTTAGCTCTCATAGACCCATTACATCGATCAATTGTCAAAAAACTTCCTCAAAACTGAACTACCTTAGACTCTTCTAAGACTCCCTTTTTATACATTCCCATGGTTCGCAGACCAAGGGTATATCTCATCAAGCCGACACAAGCTACCTAAACTAAAGGCGGAAACCCTTTTTGACTGTTTACATCTTCACGCTCCATGACCACAAAATGCAGAGACTTTACATTATTTATATAAAACATGGGCTTTTAGCCCCAAAACTGACCCTAGGGGACCTGTTCCCAACAACCCCCCAACACAAATCTAGTGACTCTCCGTGAGTCACTTGGCCAGTGCAGAGATCTATTCGTGAAGACCTCCCAGCTGCACCTGCACTACTACAACCTCGGTGGTACATTGCATCGCCACCTACTTAGCCTGCTTGACCAGCTGCTCTTTTACTGGTCCTATGCTATTTACCTGTATTTTATGTTGTGTCGCTTGCAGACTAGCCAATTTTCCTTCAATGGAGGCCATGAGCGCATAGGCTTCCTCTAGACAAGGCCCCAATCTAGCCATTAGTACTACCTCCTTAGATTGAGTTGCATCCACCTGTTCCTTTAGTGCCTTCACTTCATATAGCTTCACCAACCTTTGCATGATGGTGACGGTGCACGCTGTCACTTTGACCTCGTCGTACATCTGCTACAGCTCCCTTACCTCAGTTTCTAGTCTTTGCAAGTTGGGATCTTCCTATAGATTGGTAACTAGTTGGAGCAGCTATTCGAATAGCGCAGTGCAATCCTTCACTGTGGTATTGACAGCTACAATGACATATTTGATAATGGTCTCGCGCTGCTCTTTGACTTCTGGTGGAGTCGAGGGCTAGGCCCTTAATTTCAGCTCGGTGATCTTAAGGTTTAGTTCAAACTGAACCCTAGCTAGCTATGTTCGTGCCTCGTGCACACCTGCAGCGAGCTTCACGAATCTTGCGTCGATTGGCACATCTTTTGGGATGTTCAAATTTGAAACAGTCTGGCATGCCTCAGCCACCATATCTATTGTGAACTTGTTGTTTTATGTGACCTTTTTAAGAAGATCAATCGCAAATTATTTTTCGGTGAACATCTGTGCATTTTTCACCTTCTGTTCACTGATAAAATTCAAGGTACATTGTTCTAGAGCCCACATTTCCATGATCACAACATCTAGTAGGGTGTGAAGGGCTTCAATTGGAAGCGCGACCATGTTTAACCTGAATTTCTTGAGGGCACTCACAGTGGCCCTGTCAGCCTTTGCTTCTACGGTCAATGCTCCATTCGGCAGCGCGACAGTGCAGGGATACACTAAACGGACCATCTCTGCTACATCTTCTCAATGCCACGATGCCCTGCCCTATAGTGGTCTACACCTGAGTAGCTTGGATTTGCAACCAGTGTAGACCCATTTGAATGGCGACCAAGGCCTATTTTTTATGCTGCTCGAACTGCTGCAGCCGTTTCGTGGTTGCGTCCCTTACTGTATCACTGATATCATTCAAATCACCCTCTATTAAGGGTTAATGGATGATTTTCTAGCCTTGGACTTCTTCCACGGCCTTACTTTCTCCGTCTCCCTTGTGAACTTAACCCAGAATGGAGTAGCCTCAGGGTCTGCTCCAACTTGTTCTGAGCATTGCTCCTCCTCCTATGTTAGCAGAGAAGGTGACTTCTGACTACTATTAGAGTCATGGTCATTCTCTTACTCCTCCCGTTCTTCCTTCTTTTTGGCACGCGCTCTGCTTTAGCTTTGTCCTTGGCTTCCTTCTTCCGTATTTTGGCCAACTGCTTTATCTTTAACTTGACCTCTTCCTTCTTTTGCTTTGCAGCAGACTTAATAGAGCTAACTAATAACTCTGAGGCCATGCACCATTCTGTCGGAAAAATCTCCATAACCATGGAGATTTCATCCTCCATTGCCAGGTATGGAAGATCATACCATTTTTGTGCAGGGTCCTTCCACGCTCTGATTGAAACATAGTGGAAGTTCACCTGAGCTCCACATATTCAGACAACTTCTCAAAGACAGCTGGTGAGAGCTGTAACTTGCAGTTAATTGTGGCACAGATGCTTGATTCCATGAGAATCCAGAATATCTTGCTGTCCTTAACCCTTTGGGGGTCCTTCGTGGCCTAGAACAAAGCGAACATCACTGCTTCTAGCATTTACGTTGCAATTGGAGGAAATTGGTTGTCCTCCGGTAAGTCCCATGCAACGATTACAATTGACAACAACAACCATTCATAGTGGAAGGTCTTGCTTTGGTCTTGCACTTCTCTACAGTTCACGAGGAACTCGCTGCAGAGGTAGTGCACCTAGTTGAATTGTATGCACTCCGCACACTAAGCCACTAAAGATACCACCGGTGCTAGCACTTAATCTGTGTGACACTTTCTCATGATTTTCCTTGCCAAGATCTGGGTGGCTACTTTAACCGCGAGGTCAATCATGTTGGAGAAGGAGTAGCCACTCAGCTTCTTAAAAAGCTTGAACTTGTCCTTCATTCACTCGGTGAGGTCGGGCTCACTCGTCTTTTTGCCAAATGCCATGGTCGGATTCAAGCCTGAATGTGGGAGAAAAGTGATCATGTGGATCAACATGTTAGTGATTGGTATTGGATCTCCTAACCACAGGTACCCATCGTGCACCAAGCATAACCACTGCTTGATCACTATCAAAGTTATGGGCATGTGGTTGTAAGGCGACATCCATATCAGGTTCAACAGTCCTGCCTTGCCCACCCCTTTTATCCACTTTCTCATCTCCAGCGTGGTCACACCAGAGTCTTTATAGAAGGTGTGGTGCATGAATGTTTCTGTGGCCAAGTGGGGAAAGTGCTCTGTATCTGCCAAATCCCAATCCACTAGCTTCAAATAGGGGACGCATGCTACGCACGGGCCTTCACAGGTGATTTTGTTTGGCAGCAAAGGTGTGAAGAGTGTGATTTTGTTCTCATCGATGTCCCTTGGTACCTTCACCTTGCCTTAGCATGGAGGAACATATGCTGGTAGCTTGGAGATAGGGTCTGCCTCTTCAACGTTAATATCTTTTGTCCCCATGTTAGGATCTTCCACACACATATTGACATCTTCTATGTCCTCATTAGGTTCCAGGTCTACTACCTTGCCCTTCTCCTTTTCGGTGGGATTTTCTTTCTGCGGGTGTTTTCTAGGCGACACACGCACTAGCTGTGCTACTTTCTACTTATCCTTCTTTGATTTTGGACCCTCTCTAGTCGACATAGGTCTCGGCCTTAGTGACCTTGGCGATTTGGGAACTTCTGCTGATACCTCCACACTCGCTACCTCCAGGGTAGATCCCTCAGCTTCCATTGCTTCTCCAACACTTGCAGTCTCCACGGATGCCGACATAATGTCACTTAAGAGCTTTTGAGTTTCCTTCGGTAATTTCTCAAACACTGGACTTGCTACCAAAGCCTTTAAATAGTCAAGGTTCATGCATGCATGATAGCTCAACACCTCATTTCTAAAAATACCAAGTGTTTTTCGTTCCTCGGCCATCTATATTTTATAGGCAGTTTCATATTTGAATCCGACCATTCCCCCCAAAATCTATCCATAAATGCGAGAGTGGTGGAAGATTTTCAAAGACCTTGCTCTTAAATTCTGACTTAACTGCTGCCCCCCACTCTATTTAGCCATTTTCCCACTATCAAGTCATGAACAGTGACCATAACGGTCACTTTCCAGCTACCCTTCATGGTCTCTCCTTCAATAGCACCGCTCCCTTGGCGCTTCTGCTGACACTATGACAATCCTCCATTCTACATGGTACCCCAACCACGCAACTCTACAATTCAAGCAGTGTTTAGTTTATAGTACCACACCTCCTCTCAGCTACTTGGAGCGCTAAGACTATGATTCCACCATATAGTCATCTGGTCGGATCCCCGATGTATGGATTCAATCGGTTAGCATTCACCTTCCCTGGGAATGGCTCTCCATTCAACTTTACCAATTGAATTGCTCCACCATCGGTAATCTCCTTGATGGCATAGGGCCTCGGCCAATGCATCCAAAATTTTCTTAGAAAATTATCAAACTTGTTGTCATATAATAACACTAAATCATTTACCTTGAAGGTGCGTAGTTTGATGTGCTGATCGTGCCATGCCTTTTCACGCTCCTTTTGAACTTGATGATGGAATCTAGCTAAAAACCTATCCTCTTCAAATTCTGTCAGCTTCACAAGCCTTTCTTGCATGGCTCTGCGATCCTCCATTCTAGTGAATGCTAATATGTGGAGACTAGGTACAATGTATTCCATTGGCATCACAACTTCAACAACATAAACCAGCCTAAAAGGCGTTTGTCTAATCAGCTTCTTACAAGTTGTTTTGTAAGCCCATACCACCACAGGTATGTGCATGTCCCAACCATTTCTCTATGCATTGCAAACCTTCGTCAGCACACTCTCTAGTATCTTATTAAACACTTTTATCATGCCATGAGCCCGCAAGTGATATGGCGTACTCTTTTGATGGTAAACATGAAATTCCTCCATTAACGCGTTGATTGTTTCATTAAGAAAATGTGTACCGCAATCGCTCATTAACATTTTTGGACAACCAAACCTTGTCAGCACATACTCAAAGATGATTTTTTTTGTTTTTGTGCTTGTACAATCCTTCACAGGCTACCCGTTCACCCATCTGGTTAAATACTTAGTAGCGGTGATGATGTACCGCACATCCATATTCTTTCCTAGAGGCTAAATTGGTCCCACAAAGTCAATCGCCCACTTTTTGAATGGTTGTAATGCTATCTATAGATTCAGAGGGAGCTCATCCCTTCGCAATGGTCTATGAGTCCTTTGGCATGCATTGCATGCCCTACAATACGCTTTTGAATATTTATGCAGTGTCGGCCACCACAACCTAGCGCATAGAATCTTCTACATTATTGCTTTTCCTGCATAATGTCCTCCTGCGACTCCTCCATGAGCCTCAACGAGGATTTTGTTTTGTTCCAATTATGGCACATAACATCGTAGTATTTCATATGATCCCATTTTATACAAGTGCCCTGCAATGACATAAAATTCTACTACGTGCACCACCAATTCCTTCTTTTGTTGGCTAGTAGATCCCTCTGGATCTGTTCCTGTTGTTAGGAAGTCTATAATATCTTCAAAGTGACTATCCACGATGTGCACCACAAAGAGCTACATGTCAAGTAGTCCTTCCTCCAAATTAGTAGGCTCCTCTCTTGTTTCAATGAGCGACAGATGATCTGGTCCAGAATTCAATCATCCTGGTTTCACAATAACTTCAAAATCATATTCTTGAAAGAACAATAGCCATATGCATACCCCCCCCCTCCCAAACGTAGGCTTGTTCACTAAGTACTTCAATGCAAAATGGTCTTCATACATCTTAAAATGTCCACCTAGGAACTAGTGTCTGAACTTCTGGAGCACGTATACCATATCCGGACCCTCGTGCTCTGTCATTGAGTAATTCTTCTTAGCTTTAGATAGTTTCCTACTTGTGAATTCTATAGGATGATTCAATTCTCCCTCATCAGCCTGTGTCAGTACTGATCCCAATGAAATATAGGATGCGTCCACATGCACATGAAATTCCTTCTTCCAATCTGGGAAGACGAGGATCAACGCGGTGACCATTTTTTCTTTTAGTACATCCAATCTCTTATGACATTCGTCATTCCAACAGAATGCAGCATCCTTTTTTAACAATTTCTCCAACGACGTGGTGATCTGGGCATAGATTTTGATGAACTTTCCATAGTACCATGTATGCCCTAACGTTGCAGATAGCTATTTCACACTTATTAGTGCCTCAAAATTGATTATAACTGCGATCTTCACAGTGTCTATCATCAACCCTTGTCTGCATACCACGTGACCTAGCAAGATCCCAAAAGGGACATAGAACAAAGATTTCTTCAGATTGAGTGTGATCTGGTACCTCCAGCATGTATCTAGCATCAAGCGGAGACTTGCTACATGGCGCTTTACCATTCCAAACACTGTCCAATCGTCAAAGTATACCTCCAGAAATTTGTGAATGAAATCTTTGAACACTGCGATTACTACACGCGATAAGATGGCTGACACATTCTTTAGCCCAAAAGGAATCACAGTATACTGGAAGCATCCCCATTCTATTGCGAAGGTCATCTTGCTTTTATGCTCCAGCGCGATCTTGATGTGATGGTACCTTGAGAACCCATTCGTAAACGAATATGCTTCTTGGCCGCCAACGTTATCTAGCACCTCATCGATGAACAAAGTTAGGAAGGGATCATGCACACAAACATCATTCAACATCCTGAGATCTACCCATATCCATATGTCATCCTTCTATTTCTTGTCCTAAGCTACCATTGGGCTTACCCAATCAGACTCTTTGACTGGTTCAATGATGCCTATTGCAAGAATTTTATCCAACTCCAAGTAGACCCTTTCTTTATACTTCAGATTGAGATGGTAAGGTATTTTCTTAACTAGCTTCACATCTAGTTTTATAGTGATATTCATGACACCCAAGTCCCGTATTATCCATTTCAGATCCGAAAACTTCCTAGGGAAGAGATCCTGATATTCGTGGAGAAATTCGGTGACCTTATCTACTGTTGCGTCATCCCAGTAGTCCCCAATCTTTGCAAACTTTAGCTCTGCCCCTGTGCCAATGTTCACCTGTCTAGTTATGAGTGGCTTGGTGATGTCAGTTTCTCTAGTTACGATCCTTCAACTTCGCGGTGATCTCCAGTCTCTGGAATATTAATCCTCCTTGGGTCTTCGTCTTCTTCTTCTGATGTCACATTGTAGCACTCCAGTGCATGGCTCAAATAGGTAGTATAATCAGGTTGAATCAAATCTAGAGGATCCTATAGTATCCTGAAGATCATTACCTGACCTCCTGCAATGCTTCATCAATACATTCAAACCCATACTCAAAGACGAACGTCATAAAAAATCCTTGGCGTGAAACATCCCATTATTTAGTGCCATGGTCAAGTTTTGCCTCCAAGTACCAATTCATTGGTATAAAATCCAAGGTATGACAAAACAGATGTACCCACTCTAGCTGAGGCTCCGCTCCATACACTTCAGTCCATTTGGCCAAATGGTCGCGTGGGTCATTCCTCCCATCATATTTTTCTGTCAACCACACTTGTGGGTGACTAAACTGCCTCTCATCATTTTTCTATACGTGCGCCAATCATAAAAAATGTCCTTATGTGTGCCCCACCATCATGCAGTGCCTAGTCTAGGGACTAGAAGCGATGCTTCTCTAGCACTTCTATCTTGAATGCATCCAAAAATTTATCAACATCAGTTAAACCATCATAGTAAGGAAGATTTATTACCTCTGATGATACATAGCGTAACGACTTGGTCATCATATTACACTGCAACGTAGATACTTCATGTAGCCGATTCTCCCAATGCTCCAACTCTTTCTCTGAATCTGATGTATGGGAACTTTCATGGTCCCATGCAATACGTCCATCTATTTTTGGATTCACCAAATCCTGATCTCACGCCGTTAGCTTATAATTCTGGTCCAGATCATCATCACTTTCATAATCATGGACTAGTTCAGTATAGTGCAGTCCTTTTGTAGGGTCCAGGGGCACCACTACGTGGAGGTATTTCTTCTCAAATATCATCTTCCACTTCTTCAAATTGATTACCCCATTCATGTCAGTGGCCAAATCAATCCCAAGGAGCACGGGGTAGGGATTGTTGTCATCCACAATCTCTATTACTTCAAAATTAGTTAGTGTGCTCACACCTTCAATATCAACCGTTAGTCCCTGCAACCTCCCCATGGGGATGATTTTCTGCTGATTCACCATCCTTAAGTCAATCGGAGAACACTATAGCGTAGGTCACCCCATTCACTCCCATGTCTACTTCAGCAAAACATTTGCGTCCGACCCCAAATCTAGAATAACTTGATCCATCTCATAGTCTCCTATCTACGTAGTAAGCCTCATCTCCCGCCCCATTCTCACCTTATTCCTGCCAATATTCCCGACTACATGTGGTACATTAGTAGTGTTTTCCTTCCCAACACACCTATTGATCAACTCCTGTAGTCCCTTCACAACCTTGCTATCGTGCAACAGCTTCATACAGGTTTCTAAGAAAGTAGTAATCATGGATGGGTCCATTTCCTCAGCCGGATTCTCCTGACTTCATGAGGTAGAGGCCTCAAAGAAACTTTCCTTCACTTCCATAAATATTTCTCTTGCGCATTCTAGATCAAACTAGGTCTCTTTTTCTGGCGCTTTGCAAACCCACTCACCTTCTTCAAGCTACTTCCCCTTATCTTTGCCAGTTGTCGCTCCACTCCACAGCACAATATTTACCTTATGATCTTCCTTGTGAGGCTCAGCCCTCATCATCTACAGGTTCTAAGTCGGCTGCTAAGGCTTTGCCCCCTTTGTGTGTATCTTAGCTAAAATATGCGTCGGATTCGAGTAGTCTTGCGCGTAGTGTCTTGGTCCTCCACAATTGTAACAAATGACCTACCCTCAACCTATACCAGGTCCTCCACCTCAGCCTTGTATGCGCCCCTGATACTCACCATGCGCTCCCTTAGCTCCTTGGTCCAGAGGCCTAGTTTCTGCATGCACCCTATATGCAGACGTTCTATCAATCATCAATTCATAACTATGGAAATTATGCTCATCATGACCCACTGATTGACAAAAGTTGTCGAAGACCTGTTGTGGTGTCTGTATGAATTTTTGCAGCAAATGGAAATTGTTTGTCACATGTTTTCCAGCTACCTAACAAATAACACACCATAACGCGGGTCCTGTACTTGGCCCTACTGGAGCTTCAAGCCTCAGAGGCATTGGTCTCCCTACTGCAACATAATTTGCAAACACTGGACAATGATATTTGTCATGCCCCTGGATTTTTCACTTCAGGCACCAAACTTCTTCGCACACCTCAGGCTGAGTTGTTTTATCTTTCTTCAGAGTCTACATTTCTAGGAAAAGTTTCTGCAACAGCACATGAATCTGTAGAACCCCCAAATTAGCATCTTGCATCAGTGTTTCCGGCAAACTCATCACAATTTCCAGAGCTTCCTCTTGGGTCCTAATACTTTGCTGTGATATCGAAACCATTAGATGAGGTAGGAATAAAGCCACAAACCATTCGCGGTGCTGTCCATCAATCTGATTCATGTTAGCCTCATGGATCATACACTTTAATCTTTGATCTAGATCCCAGGGTGTCTCAACAAGCTTCAGTGTGATCTCTTTTAATCTCGCAATTGATTGCACTTCCGACTTAGGTCTACTGAATTCCTTATTTAGCTCAGTCTGGATATCTACCAACGTGGATGTTGGGTTATCAATGCAGTACTTAATGTACAATGTTAGTGTGCAATCCTACAAAGCACTAACCAACGTTGCTTTCTACATTTGATCATCAGTGATACCCTAAGCTTCCCATACATCCTTCATGACAAAACAAAACGAGTCTGGGTCTTCGTTTCCCATGCCCTTGAATGTAGGTAGCTTTACTGAGTTTGCCATATTGAATGATGGGAGAGGTGGGGGTGGTGTAGGCAAAGCTGTATGCGGAGGAGGTGAATATGGAGGTGGTGTGGGTGGATGGGGTATTCACGTGAAGCCTTGCTTTATTAACTGAACAACGCTTTGTGGAGATGCCTATGCTGCTTCCTCGTAGTCACTTAGAGGAGGTTCAATTAGTGGGCTATATTTAGGGCCTTTTTTTCCATTGTTCCTAAATTTCCTTCCACTTCACGTATCCCCAAACATCAAGGTAGCTGCAAAACTTGCTTTTCACACAAGAGCATCTTAATCCAGGTATTTAATGATTTTAAATACTTACCTCGCAGCCCTTTGAAGAAGTGGTGCTCTGCTTTGATGTAATTGATCTAGCTATCAACCACAAACTCTGTCAGGAAACCTCCTATCATACGATCAAGCCAATGATCAACAACATGCATGATCTTATCTTCAGAGGCTTTTAATCTCTGCAGTAACTCTAGGGTCTAGACTGTTGGACCATCAAGCCTCCACCTTCCTTGGTCGTCTGCCAGCTTCACGATCCACTTGTACAATTTGATCAGGAAGGAATAGAAGAAGATCTCATGTATCTCTATGTACATCTATCTATCCAGCCACTATTCTTTCATCAATCACGGGTTTTAGTTCTCTTGCACCTCAAATTCATGGATCTTTCTATCCAACCAGTCTTTGATCTCCTTCTTAGTTGGATTCTAGTGATGCGACATCGCACATCTCGTTATGCAGATCCCAGTCCTGGCAAAAGAACCATTTGTTGGCTTGATGGGCCCTGACCTAGGTTCAACGTTAATTAGCCAAACAAATCCCTACACTATTGGCCCTTTTGGTATCAATCCGCGGAGGGTAGATTGAAGTCTCACCTGAAGCAGTATGGGGGGATGTAGGAACCAAGTTTCTGCACCCTGAGAGAGTTTTGATCTCATTTTATACCCTAACCCTTCCTTCACACAAATCGATAAGCCTTTTAGGGCTTATCAATTTACTTCTCTTGTTCGGCTTTGAAACCTTCGTGAAGGTCTATGATCGTCCTTTGTGGACCCTAAATAGGCAATTAAAATGCTTACATGCCCCCGTAATTACTCTTACTTCTGTGTCTACCAAGGTTAGTTTAAGTATTGGTTACTTCAATGTGCATTATGATTATCTTCGCGTAAACAGATATTCTTACTTGCGTTCATATGACAAAGTAAAACATATAGATTAGCGCATCAATATAGCATTAAATCATAAACCCAGTATTCAACATAACATAAGCGCATACATTCATAACAGAAGTAAAATAGCTCATACACAGATATCTCCATAATAATTCTCTTTAGATGGTTCAGATCTCTAGTACAGGCTCTAACTTCCCTATGCACACAGCTGCAGGGGTCCGCGCACTCAGTTGTGGACTTCTACCCTAGGCCTTTTCACACTTAGCTACAAAGCTTCTTCCTATGCTAAGACTCTTTTCTCTTAGCTCTCATAGACCCATTACATCGATCAATTGCCGAAAAACTTCCTCAAAACTAAACTACCTTAGACTCTTCTAAGACTCCCTTTTTTTACATTCCCATGGTCCGCAGACCAAGGTTGGATCTCATCAAGCTGACACAAGCTACCTAAACTAAGGGCAAAAACCCTTTTTGATTCTTTGCATCTTTGCGCTCCATGACTACAAAATGTGGAGAGTTTACATTATTTATAAAAAACTTGGGCTTTTAGCCCCAAAACTGACCCTAGGGGACCTGTTCCCAACAATGTGTCCCGTGTGGCATGATAATGCATCTTGGAGGTGAAAATTTGGAACTTATTTACCTTCTAGGAGTATCTCATATGTGCTGGTGAATTTGGGATCGCTCTAGTAAAGATGTGGCCACTGCAAAGTGTCGTGACCATAGGAGTCACTCATAGTGATCAGCGCCATGACTGGTGGTCGACTGATGTAGTCTACAACATTATTGGTGCTATCCTTGTTGTACTTAATTTTTAGATGGAATTGTTGCAGGTATGTAGACCATTTCTAATGGCAATCGTTCTACAACTTCCCTTGTGTCTGTACAAATTGCAAGGGTCGGTGGTCTGTGTGGATCATGGTTTCCTTCCCCATAATGTAATGCTTCCATTGATGACAGTCCTACATAATAGAATACATTTTTTTGTCATAAGTGGGATACTTTCAAACTGTGTCTGAAAGTGTCTCATTGTGGTAAGCTACTCGATTCTCCTGTTGAGTAAGAACTGCACCAATAACATAGTCATAGGTGACTCTCTTAATCTCAAATGGTTTCTGCAGGTCTGGTAATGTCAACACTGGTGTAGAGTAGAGATGATGCTTCAACTTGGTCAACACCTTCTATTGGGTTTCGGACCAAAGAAAACTTTTATTTCACTTTGCCCTTGGTGATTTGACTTAAAGGAAAGGTGATATTGTAGAAGCCCAACATGAGATTATGGTAGAAATTGGAAAGACCCAGAAATATGCGGAACTCTATTAGAGTTGTTGGGGCTGGCCAATCCTGAATGACTTGTATCTTGGCTAGGCCCACATGCACATCCTTCTCATCAATGATGTACCCCAGATATTGAACCTGAGTCATGTCAAAAGTGATTTTCTCTAAATTAGCACAAAACTTGTGTTGTCGTAGTGTTTGAAGGACCTGTCAAATATGGTGGAGGTGCTCTTCCCATATCTGGTTGAAGATCAAGATGTCATCTAAATACACCACCATGAATGGATTGGTGAAGGGTCGTAATATTTTGTCCATCATTCTCATGAAGGTTGTGGGGGAATTTTCCAACCTAAAAGGCATGATCAACCATTCGAAAAGGCTCTCCTTGGATTTGAAGGTAGTCTTCCACACATCGGAGGATTCGATAGGCACCTGGTGATAACCAGACTTCAAGTCAATCTTGTTGAAATATTTGGGCCCCTTGAGCTGGTCTAGAAGCTCATCAATCTATGGGATTGGGTACCTTTTTCGGACAATGATCTTATTCAACACCCAATAGTCAATACAATGTCTCCAAGTCCTATCCTTCTTTTGTACCAATGCAATCAGGCTCCCATAGAGTGATGAGATTGGCTTGATGTGCCCTTTCTCCAACAAATCTTGAATTTGCCTCTTAATCTCACCGTTCTGCAGAACAGAGCATTGATAGATCATTCCATTGGGTAGTGACTCACCTGGGGTCAGATTGATGGAGTGCTTGAACTGACAGTGCATAGGTACCCCTATAGGTGAGGCAGAAATGTCCTTATACTCCTCCATGACCTTGTCCATTTGCTACTGTTGTGTAGAGGAGCCCTGTCTGGAAGATGTGGCCACAATCTTCTTCTTTCTTTGAGGGAAAATCATAAGGAACACAATTTTCCTGGTCTAGGAAATGATCTTACTGCATTGCTTTGTAATGATCAAAGAGATGGTGGTAGGCGAGGCTACCTCTAGTATCCTATACAAATTATTTCCCAAAGTAATAATCATAGAGCGAGGTCTAGACTCATATATAACATGTCGCTTCCACAAGTATTGTTGTCCTAATAATACATCACAAACTTCAAGAGGAGCAACATCACACAATACCTCATCTGTGAAGGTCTTGATGCTGTAGGGAAGGTGACACTGTTGGCTGACACGAATATCTCATCCTTGGTGAAGCCATTCGATGGTGTACGATTATGAATGTTTTGTCATTAGTAGGCCCAACTACTTCACAACCTCTATTGAAATGAGGTTCTTTTGGCTTTGTCTATTGACAATGAACTATAGTGGAGAACCTTTCACCCATATCTGTGAGTTGAAGAGGCGTTCCCCCACCTCTAGATCTTTAGGACCTCTCTTCCAGATTTTGGTGGTGGCCATGGTGCCACTGGGCTCTACGTCAATTATATGATTTCCTTTGTCATTCCCCTTGTCAGGTTTTGACTCAGAGTCAGAACATGCATCTGATTCAAAAGCCTTCGGCTTGGCCACTAGTGACTGCTTGGCCCGACACTCACTTGTGTTGTGAGTGGAGCTCTTATGGAACTCACACCATTTTCCCATGCTTTTCTTTGTCTTCATTGTGTTGTCCTTTTCTGCAGATTTGATGGGTTGTCTTGGCCCGCCTTGCCTTGGCTTTGGCCTTTTCTCTATGGTTTTAGGTAAATTTTCCTTGCTTCGTATTTGCAAATCAAAAGTATCGATTCTTCTGTTTAAGCTTCTGCTCAATCTTGACAGTGTATCGATATGTCGTGCCAAGATAGGAGATTTACAGGAACTCCATCTCATCCTAGATGTACTTATGTAAACAACTACAATACTTGAGTACTAAATTCGGCTTAGAATCCTTGATACCCAACATAGTGTGGAGGGTATGGGAAATATTTGTGAACTCCAACACATGTTGGTCCCTTCCCTGCCGTAGTGTATTCCACTTTATGTATTTATCTTCATAGCTCTTGACAAGTTAATATTGTTCCTTGATGATGTCTTGGAAAGTATCCCAAGTGGGTGCTGCTCAAAACAGTGAGGATTCCCTCTTGTCCTTTTGTTCACAATAGGTTTCCCACTAGTGCTTGACATGTGGGGTGGCTTTGAGAAGTGTAAAAGTAATCTTTTCCCAACTGGAAAGGTCATGAACTCAAAAATATCCTTCCAATAGATTGAGCCATTTATCTATGACGTCTACATTTATTTGGCCCTCAAATATGGGAATATAAAAGTTAACTTGTACCTTAAAAGGAGTGGCACTTCCAAAGTGGCTGGTGGATGAGGATACGTCACCTATCGGTAGTCATCGAAGGATCTGGGAAAAGTTATCCATCATCATTTTCCTCTATCACTTGAGGGCTTCCTCGAGCAATATTTTGAAATTATCTCTTGTGCCCTTGTCTTTATTTTCTTCCGCGATGCGAGGTCGATGGGGTTTGCGAAGCTAGTCTTGCAAAGGTTCAACCAGATCAAACCCTAAATCCTTATAACCTAACCTCATTGGGGACACGCAAATAAAAAAAGAGAAAGAGCATATTGCTCTAATACCACTGATCGAAACTTAAATAGGAGCACAAAAAATTATAGATATAACTATAAATATAGAAATGCAATAGAAATAATAGTTCATTTCATTAATATCAGAACACTGAAATATGCTTACAAACAGAATGGAAATAAACTAGCTTGGGCGATGGTATCTTATCTTTGAGAATATATGTGGTGGCTACATGCCTCTGAAATATGTTTCAATGAGTTTCCAAGGCCTATTTATTATTGAGAAACCATCAAAAACTATAAACATCCAGAAACCTAACCCTAGGAGATGAAGCACTAAAATTGTGGGCTCTATTTGTGTAAATTGGTAAATCAATTTCTTGGGGTTGTAGCTTTGGCATACGATCTTTGTTTGGCTATCATAATACCTCATTTGGAATATGTCATAGAGTAGGATGAAAACGAATTGGAAAACCTATTTGGGATTTTCTTAGGTCTCTCTATTTCCCTAAAAATGTTGTTTAGAGCCTCAAAATGGCTTTGGAAGTTCAGGACCTGAAAAACTGCCAAAAATAGTAAATTGTGCTACAATTAAGGAAACTAAAAAATTGAAAGAGACAATGTTGGGGGTCCAAGTGGAATAGGAGGGTGGCCACCAATTTACACTTGTATTAGCTTTAGTAAAGGCCTTGAAATATTTTAGAGTGTATATATTACATTCTGAGATAATTTCTTTTGTTCCAAGCACAACAGTAAAGGACAACCGTACTGAAACAGATCTAGCTGGAAAAAGAGGTAAATGGATATTAGTAGTTTTGGAGTATGACATTGAAATAAATCCCACAAAACTTATCAAAGGTCAAGGATTATCCAAGTTAATGGTTGAATCAAATTTTCATGCATTGGACATCAATTTTGTAGTTTCTCTTGATGTGCATGAGGAACTAGCAACTCCACAAGTATCAGAAAATTTGGTTACTTCTCCCTGGTATACAGATGTTGTTTATGTTCTGTATAATTTACAATCTCCCCCTGGTTTGACAAAAACCAAGGAAAGATTTATCAAACTAAAAGGATGCAAAGTTCTGCATTTTAGATCAAGCTTTATATTGAAAAGATGTTGGAGGAATTTTACTAAATTGTTTGTTGAAAGATGAAGTATAAGCGATAATGGAATAGTTTCATAGAGGTGACTGTGGAGGACATATTTACTAGAAAACCACAACAAGCAAAATCTTGAGAGCTGGTTTTTACTAGCCTACTTTGTTTGCTGATATTCATAAAAGGTTCAAACTTGCAATCAGTGTCAGACTTTTGAATGTAAGAGGAAACTCTTACCTTTTCCCTTGAATCCCATTTAAGTAGAAGTGCCTTTCCAATAACTAGTTTTAGATGAGAAATTCATCGAAGTTCTTCAGTTCAACATACATGGATTCTAACATCTACTGATTACTTCACCAACTGGATAGAAGTTGCTCCAACCGGGTAGGCTACAAACTCTATAATTATGCAATTCATCGAAGGTAATATTATTTCTAGATTTGGTTGTCCCCATAAAATCATCGTAGACAATGTTGTGGATTTTAAATATAAAAATATGGTTGATTTTTGCAACAAATATCATATAGTATTATGAAATTCTACTTCCTATTATCCTCAAGGAAATGTGTTAACAAAATCTTCTAATAAGAGCTTAGTCAACATCATAAAGAAGCTGTTGTAGGAAAACAAGAAATCCTCGCACAAGAAATTGATAAATTCTCAATGGGCTGATAGGATAAGCACAAAGAAGTCAATTGGAATGTCATATTTCAAATTAGTTTATGGAATAGATGTAGTTTCCATACTTCCCTAGGAATTCGATTACTAAAATTGTTGTAGGAAATAGAAGCAAAACCTAATGATGCACAAAGAAGGATCAAACAAATGATACATTTGCAGTGGACCAAAGAAGAATTCTAAATCAATACACAGATAATTCAGGATAAAATCAAAATAATTCGTGATAGGAGAGTCAAAGCAGATGATTTCCAGCTCAATGACCTTGTTTTAAAATGGGATGCCATAAATGAGGAGAAGAGAAAACATGGAAAATTTGACAGTTTATGGAAAGTCCCTTACAATATTGGAGCTTTTCGTGGATCCAATGCATTTCCATTGGAAGATTTCACAGGAGAAACACTGCCAAGAGGACCTGTTAATGGTAGGTTTCTTAAGCACTACTTCACCTAAGTTCATCTAATCACAAAACTCAACATTGTATATCTAATTTTATGATTTCCAAGTACTGCCGTTGTGGGTGGATTTCATCAGAAATTGAATCCCGGAATGAAGGCCCTAAGTTTCAAACCAATTTGTTGCCATATACAAGATTGTTTCAGTAAATAATGTTAGTATCATTTTCTTGAATATTAAATAATTCCCATTGGAGAAGGCTATTGAACTATGGTGTTCTCGACACCTCACAGGGAGGATGTCATCCCCATTGAAGCCACTGTTAGGGTCCTATCAATATAGTAGTCTAGTATGGTTATTTAGCCATTTACCCCACAGGGATATTGTAAAAAAACATTTTTCATTTTAAATTTTTATCATAAAAAAAGAAAAATAGAAAAAGAAAAAAGAAAAAAAATAGAAAAATAAAGAAAAATAAAAAAGGGAAAGAATAGAGAAAAAGGAAAAAATAAAAAGAGATAAAAATAAAAAGGGGAATTTAAAAAATATATATATGAAAAAGAAAGAAATGAAATATCTATCTATATGTATATATATATATATATATATATATATATATATATATATAATATATTATATATATATATATATATAACCCCATAGGGCGTGCTAGTCCAAATGCCACCAAATTATGTTTTATTAAAGTTTTGATTTTAAATACTTTTGATGTGATGTGAAACAACCTTTTATCGTTTATAATATAGTCTTTGTGTGTATCAACGACGATGATTGTCCTCGCTTGGATCAATGGTGGGGGATAACATTTGGACCCCCCCCCCCCCCAACCCTTCGGGACTTAATGCACGAGGGGGTGAAAAATGGTTTTTGAATCGATTTCTCTGACTATGTGTTGATACCGTAGCGTTTTTGAGGGGTCCCTTGCTGATATAGCTTACCACTACTACCCTCCCCCTGAAAACTGCCATCCAGTGCTTCCTTCCACCCATTGGCCACCACGCCATCCGCTCACACCATATGTTGTTCATCCCTCCATCCATGTCGCCTCCTCTCCATGTCATTTTACCTTTACCTTTCAAAATAGCCATTGACACCAAATAAAGGTTGGATAAATAATCTCTCCTACCAATGGATGCATTCCTAATTAATACCCTTCTCCAAGAATGGTAATAATTATGTTGCAACCCTTGCAAATATCGTTATAATAATATCTCAGTAATCTGCGATTTTTCCTTTTTGATAGTCAACTGAATTATGCAAGTTTACCTTGAAGTATTTTGAAGTTTACCAATGCCCTTTGCAAGCCATTTCATTTTTCCATTTTCAGTCAAACAACAATATGGTAACATCGTTTCATCAATTCTCCTTTGAAATTAGAAAATTTGTCTTACAAAGGAAAAGAAAAGATGCTAGAGGAAAATCCCATAATACCCCCTATCCTTGATTTAGATAGGACTCCTTGGATTGATACCCAATACAATATAGTTGAAATCTAGTGCAAATTTGATTTGTATGAGCTCCATAATTGGGAAAAGAAGAAATATTTAGATTAGAGTGATGATTTAAGTATTTGGGAATCATTTCTCCTTCAATTTACCTTTCCTCAAACTCACATTTTCCCTAACTTCACTACCTGGTGTCATCTTAGATACCTCCCCAGCCAAAAAGAAGTAATTGCCTAGAGCAATGAGGTCATGTCCTCCATTTGCTCAGAATGAATTTGTCAAGCCCTACAGATAAATCCTCACATCTCTCTGCATCCAATTTTCACTGACGCACTCATGGAAATTGTTATGTAACCAGCTCACAAAATAAAAAGAAAATATAGAACAACAACTTCAAAATCAACCTCTTTGAGGGGGAAACCTCCTTTACATTACACAAATGAGTAATTCTTCAATGATACAAATGACAAAACATCCTTTATATATATAGGAGTCTAAGGGGTCACAATATAATCAAAGCCGACATAAAAATAGTAATTTAAGGGCACAACAATAATAATAGTGGGCTTATATGGGGCACAATAATAACAATATGGGGACAATAAGGGCACAACAATAATAATAAGCGCTACAATGAAAATAGTAATGGGCGAATCACTAGTATTATAGGGACCTAACATGCCCCTCTCCTTCAAAAAGTGTTTTCCTCAATGCTTGAGTAGTTCTGTATGCTTCTGTATAAAATTCTCATCCTCCCATATGGAATCTTCAACGATTAAGTTCTTCCACTCGATGAGATACTCTGAAATTTATTGATTTCGTAGCTATCGAGTTCTTGTTTCTGTGACTGCTTCAGGTTCCAATATGATTTTTCCTTCCTCCTCAAATTCTGGAAATATTGTTTGAACTGGGAGCTTGTCACCTATAACCTTCTTTAAACATGAAACATGGAAAACTGGGTGCACTTAGGAAGTTGTAGGAAGCTCCAATTTGTATGCCATAGTACCAATGTTTTGCAACACCTTGTATGGACCATAATACTTTGGTGATAGTTTATTATCCTTCTTAGCTTTCTTGAGGGACATTTGTTTATATGGTTGTAATCGTAGGAATACCTAGTCACCTACATCAAAAGTCCTTTTGTTGCGATGTTGGTCTGCATGTTGTTTCATTCTATTCTGTGCTGAAGTGAGGTTATCCTTTAAGAGTTGGAGAACTAGTAGTTGATGCTCGATGTGATCTTCCATTTCTTTAACATTAAAATTTTCTCTTAAATATGATGTGATAGATGGTGGATGATATCCATAAAGTGCCATAAATGGGGTCATTTTTGCTGCAATATGGAAGGAAGTGTTATATCACCATTCAGCAAGAGCAAACCATTTTACCAATCGTGTCCATTTATCACATACAAAGAAGTGAATATATTCTTCTAAAAATCCATTTACTATCTAAGTTTGCCCATAAGATTGAGGATGATAAGATGAGCTATGAGCTAACTGAGTACAAAGACAAGAAAATAATTTTGTCCAAAAATTTCCAGTGAAAATGGATTATCTGTCACTTACAATAATCATTGGGTTTCCATGTTTTGAATTGTTTCCATAAATGCAGTAGAAACTGTACTGGATTTAAATGGATGAGATAATGCCCAAAAGTGTGCATACTTGGTAAGTATTTCAACTACCACCTTGATGACACTCTTTGGAAGAATGACAAAGGAGTGTGAGTACTCATTCAAAAGTTACAACAATATCCCAGAACATTTGATACATTTAGTGCTAATACAATGTTATATAACCAGCTCACAAAATAGAAGAAAAGATATATCAACAACTTCAAAATCAACCTCTTCGAGGGGGAAACCTCCTTTACATTACACAAATGAATAATTCTTCGATGATACAAATGACAAAACCTCCTTTTTATATATAGGAGCCTAAGGGTTCACAATCTAATCAAAGTAGACACAAAAATAATAATATAAGGGCACAACAATAACAATAGTGGGCTTCTATCGGGAACAATAATAACAATACGGGGACAACAGGGGCACAAAAATAACAATAAGGGCTACAATGACAATAGTAATGGGGGAATCACTAGTATTATAGGGACCTAATAGAAATATATAAAAAATTTACCTTCCGCTAGCAAGCCCACATTTTCGAATGTCTTCTACCTAAGAATGTTGCATTTCCTAGAAAAAATCCCCTATACTTTGCTTCTATCATCCCGAAGATGTCGATAAAAGTCATTTCTATGGCTACATGTTTATTAGGCTATCATATAGACCAGTGGGTGATCTAGGTGGATATTGATGGCCACCCGCCACAAGTTATCATGTGTGTCAAATGGAGATAATAAGACCAAGTCGCGACCCCGAGAAGTTGGTTGTCCAACTCACCCCAACGAGGCCCATAAACTCTTGGTGTTACATCTCCTCGGGTTAGGGTTTTGGTTGTTTAGGGTTTGCTCTTATTGTTCAATAATAAAAAGGCCCTTGAGCCTTAGTGTAACATAGTTCAGAGACATGCAGCCACCACATCTCTTCTCAGAGATAAGCTACCATCGGCTGAGCTAGTCTTATTTCCATTATGTTTGTAAGCATATTTTAGTATTTGATATTAATGAAATGAAGTGTTATTTCTACTGCATCCTTATATTTATGGTTATATCTATAATTTTTTGCGTTCCTTTTTAAGTATGGATCAGTGGTATCAAAGCGGTCTACACTTTCTCTGTTTTTCTTTGCATGTCCCCAACGAGGTCGAGATATAAGGAGTTAGGGCTTAACTGGTCAAACCTTTGCAAGACCAGCCTCACAAATCCCGATAGCCTCCCTTGGTGGATGAAAAGAAAGACAAAGGGGCAGTAGATCCTATCAAAATCTTGCTCGAGGAATCCCTTGAGTGACAAATGAATGCGATGATGGACAGCTTTGCCCAGATCCTTCACCAGCTACCTAGGGGTGGCACATCTACTTCTTGCAGCTACTCAAGAAGCGCCACACCCTTTAAGGTACAAGTTAACTTTGAAATTCCCTTATTTGAGGGTCAGATAGATGCAGACACTATAGATAAATGGTTAAATATGCTAGAAGGATATTTTTCCATTCATGATTTTTCTAGCAGGGAAAAGATCACCTTTGCACTTCTCAAAGCAGCCCCCCGCGTCAAGATTGGTGGGAAACCTATTGTGAGGAGAAGGATGAAAGTACAAACTCACTTTTTTCAACCGCACCCACTTGGAACTCATTCCGGGGTGCCATCAAGGAGTAGTACTACCCTATCAGGAGCTACGAGGATAAATACATAAAGTGGACAATGCTACGACAATGAAGGGACCAAGATGTGCTGGCATTTTACCAATTTTTTTCATACCCTTCGCACAAAGTTGGGTATCAAGGATTCTGAGAATCATTTGGTTCTGAAGTACCTCAACTGCCTACATAGGTACATCCAGGACAAGATGGAATTCCTAGAAATCTCCTCACTCGGCACGACATACCAATATGCATTTAAGATTGCAAAAGTTTAAAAAGAAGAAGCGAGACTTTAGATCTGCAAATCCAAAGCAAGGGAAAGGCACCCCCAAACTGTAGAATAAAGGAAAAATCCAAGCAGGGGTAGCCCAAGACAACTCGCCAAATATGTAAGAAAAGAACAATGCCATGAAGCTGAAGACGGACATTGGAAAGTGAAGTGAGTTCCATAAGAGCTCCACTCACAACAAAAGTGAGTGTCGGGCCAAGTAGTCACTAGTGGCCAAGCTAAAGGCTTCGGAATCAGATGCATGTTACGACTCTAAGTCAGAACCCAACAAGGGGAATGACAAAGGGAAGCAGATTATCGATCTAGAGCTCAATGCCACCATTGCCACCACGAAGATCCAGAAGGAGGAACCTGAAGATCTAGAGGAGGAGTGCCTCTTCCACTCCCCTATGTGGGTAAAGGGTTCCCCGTTACAGTTCATTGTCGACAGTGGGAGCCAAAAGAAAGTCATTTCGAAAGAGGTTGTGAAGTAGATGGGATTACCAACCAGAACACATCTAGAATTGTACACCATCGGGTGGCTTCACCAAGGACGGGATCTTCGCGTGAGCCAACAGCGTTGCCTTCCATACAACATCAAGGCATTCAAGGATGTGGTATTATGTGAGGTTGCTCCCCTTGATGTTTGTGATGTACTATTAGGCGAACCATACTTATGGAAGTGACATGCTGTGTGTGAGTCAAGGCCTCGTGCTGTCATTGTTACTTTGGGAAATAAGTTGTACAGGATACTAGAGGTAGCACCACCTACCGCCATCTCTTTGGATACTGCAAAACAATGCAGTAAGCTCATTTCCAAAACTGAGAAATTTGTTTTCCTGATGATATGCCCTCAGGGAAAGAAAAAGACAGTGGCCATGACCTCGAGATAGGGATCCTCTGCATGGAAACAATAGATGGAAAAGGTCGTGGAGGATTACAAGTACATCTTCACCTCCCCCACAAGGGTGCCTCTGCACTGTTAGGTCAAGAACTCCATCGATCTAACCCTAGGAGCACCGTTTCCCAATGGACCAATCTATCGGCACTCCATTTTGGAAAATGATGAAATCAAGAGGTATATTCAGGAGCTATAGTAGAAAGGTCACATCCATCCGATTTCATTTCCTTATGGGAGCCCAATCATGTTGGTACAGAAGAAGGATGGGACTTGGAGACTCTATATTGACTACCGGGTATTGAAAAAGATCACTGTTTGGAATAGGTAACTGATCCCACGGATTAACGACCTTTAGGACCAATTGAAGGGGACAAAATATTTCAGCAAGATTGACTTGAAGTCTGGCTATCACTAGGTACCAATCAAACCCTCCGATGTGTGGAAGACTGCCTTCAAAGCCAAGGAGGGCCTTCTCGAATGGTTGGTTATGCCTTTTGGGTTGATGAATGCTCTTGCAACCTTCATGAAGCTAATGGATGACATATTGTGGCCATTCACTAACTCATTTGTAGTGGTATACTTGGATGACATCTTGATCTTCATCTCGAGTTGGGAAGAGCACCTCCACCACATCCGACAGGTTCTCCAAACACTACGACAACACAAGTTGTGTGCCAATTTGGAGAAATGCACTTTTGGCATGACCCAAGTTTAGTATCTAGGATACATTATTGATGAATGAGGGGTGCATGTGGATCTAGCCAAGATCCAAGTCATTCGGGATTAGTCAGTCCCAACAACTCTGACAGAGCTCCATAGATTTTTAGGTCTTGCCAATTTCTACCATAGGTTCCTATTGGGATTCTCTCATATCACTTGGCCCTTGAGTCAAGTCACCAAGGGAGGAGTGAAAGAAAATTTATTTTGGTCTGAATCTCAACAGAAGGCATTTGCAGAGTTGAAACATCACCTCTACTTTGCACCATTTCTCACTTTACCAGACTTGCAACAACCATTTGAGTTCGAGACAGATGCCTCTGACTATGCTTTTGGGACGATCCTTACTCAATAGGGGCATCCAGTGGCATATCATACTAAGAAACTTTCAGACACAGTCTGGAAGTATCCCACTTATGACAAAGAGATGTATTCCATTGTGCAAGCTTGTCGACAATGGAAGAATTACATTTTGGGGAAGGAAACGGTCATCCACACAGACCACCGACCCCTGCAGTTCCCACAGATGCTAGGGAAGTTACAGAATAATTGCATCAAATGCGGTCCACATACCTGTAGTAGTTCCATTTGAATATCAAGTATAAGAAGGTTAGCAACAATAATGTTGCAAATTACCTCGACTGACCACCGATCATGACATTAACCACCGTGCTCAACTCTTATGGGCACAAGACTTCTGATTGACCACTTCTCTACAAAAACGACCCAGAGTTCAGACACACATACTAGAGGCTATTGGAGGGTCAACAAGTTCCAAATTTTCACCTCCAAGATGCCCTACTATGCCACCTGGGACACCTTTGTGTTCCTTCAAGAGAGCAAGCCAAGATGATTTGGGAAGCGGACTATAGTTGGGCCACTGGGCATTTCGGGGTCGAGAAAATTGTGGTAGTACTACAAAAGTATTTCTACTAGCCGAATCTTCGATAGGATGTTAGGAAGTAGATCAGATCCTACACTTCTTATGCCATTTCCAAACCGACCATCAAGAATCAAGGCCTTTATACTCCGCTTCCTACCCCTAGCCGACATTGGGAATCCATCTCCATGGATTACATGCCCAACCTTTCTTCTACTAAGCATGGCAGTGACTATGTTTTTGTGGTCATCAACAGATTCTCGAAGATGGCCGTTCTGGTGGACTGAAAGAAGAATATCACAATAGAAGCCACTGCTAAACTCTTCTTTGAACGAGTGTGGGTACACTTTTGGATCGCATAGTCTATCATCTCAGATCGGGATAGAAGGTTCCTTACTACATTTTGGTCTAGTCTCTGGTCGATGCTGGACACCAAGCTCACTAAGTCCAAAAATTTCAATCCCCAAACTGATGGCTAGACAAAGGTCATCAACATGATGATCATACACATTTTGCGCATGTACAACTCAAAGCATCCATGCACATGGGATGAGAGCCTTCCCTATGTCCAACACAGCTATAATCGGGCTATCCATAGCTCGACTGGCCACAATCCTTTTCAGGTGGGCTTGGGATTCGAGCCACTATGTCCCATTGATGTGGCCATACTATTTGTAGCTACTCAAGCATATTTGGCTCATGTCCAGTAGGAAACCGATAAGGCAAACGACTTCATTGAGCACATCCAACATATTTGCCAGCAGGTCCATGAAATTTTGGAGAAATCAAATGCCAAGTACAAGCAACGACATGATCAACATTGGGTGGGCGAGAAATTCTGGTTGCATTTGCAGAAGGAATACCTTACCGGAGCCTATCATAAATGAAGACCACTTTGATATGGTGCTTACACCATTACCAAGGTTTTGGGTGAAACTCATTTGAACTTAGCATTCCCCCATTCCTTGGCCTGCACCCAATGTTCAATGTGGATTGCCATCGACCATACTTCCCACCATTGTTGGACACATCAGACATTGCAAAAAAATCACACCTACAGAGTTAAATTTTATATAGAGAAATTAACAACTGATCGGCTCATGGACATGTAGATCAAGAACACTCGCCAGCAAAATATCCAACTGTATCGAGTTGTCAAAGCAAGCCAACTCCTTCACTAGGGCAAGTGGCTCACCAGGGACCAAGTTCAGCAGAAGTTTCCTCATCTCATGGAGAAGCTCAACGCAATGGGGACCATTGCTTCCTAAGGGGGGAGGAATGATCTAGGTGGATATTGGTGGCCACCCACCAGTTCCACTTGGACCCCCACCATTTTTTCTTTCAATTTTTCAGTTTCCTTAATTGTAGCACAATTTACTATATTTAGTAGTTTTTCGGGTCCCAAACTGTCGGAGCCGTTTTGAGGCCTTAAACGACTTTTTTTTGCAATCTACCATCAAATATTTTCTAACTAAAATCGTCTTCTCCACCATAGTCCTCAGAGAGTATTTCCAATGGGTTATAATTCATGTCAAATGGAGATAATATGACCAAGTCGCGACCTTGGGAAGTTGGCTATCCAACGCACCCCAACGGGGCCCATAAACTCTTGATGTTAGATATCCTCGGGTTAGGGTTTTGGTTATTTAGGGTTTTCTCTTATTGTTCAATAATAAAAAGGCCCTTGAGCCTCATTTTAACGCAGTTCAGAGGCATGTAGCCACCACATCTCTTCTTAGAGATAAGCTACCATCGCCCGAGCTAGTCTTATTTCCATTCTATTTGTAAGCATATTTCAGTATTTGATATTAATGAAATGAACTCTTATTTCTACTGCATTCTTGTATTTATGGTTATATCTATAATTTGTTGCATTCCTGTTTAAGTCCGAATCGCTGGGTGGATGAGGTAGTGTTAGGGTTCCTATCAATGTTTGGAGGTTGTCAGAAGCCTTCAGTTCTTTTTAATTATAGTCAATTCTTATTAGATGTCATAAATGAGCAGTTTCTAAAGTTTAAAGCTGAAGTTGTGTTCAAACACTAATCAATTATAGTATACTTGATGTTATTTTACCAGGCAGGTAGGTTCAAGTTCCAATTACAAAAGATGGATGATTAGGGTACCCCATTATTAGTCATTCATTGGACTTCTTTAGTGAGAAGAAACTCAAAGGATTATTCATTCACTAATTTTGTGGAAAAGTTACTACATACATCCTTGTGTCTACTCAACAATGATGCTATACCAAGAATTTCACTAGAGATCAAGAAGTTTTTATATCTATTAGAGAATTCAAAGGTTGGAGACTGGTATTTATACCAAATTATACAGAAATTAGAATCTATGCGTGTGAGATTCCCCCCTATAGATTACCTGTGTTTGTGCCAGTGAGAATCGTTTCCCTTGAATATTCTAGACATATGTTAAATATGGATGAATTTCACTTTTCTCAAACAAAAAGAAGGAACAACTTAAACTGAAGGAAAATGTTTGGCCCTACATTGTAAATACCAAAGCAAGAACAAAGGAACTGGAGGGAATCTTAAAGCAGATGAAATTCAAACCAAGCTGTTAGCACCTAAATCTTCCTTAGGCTGAACGAAGGAAAAATTCAGGTAACCACAAACCAAGCTTACTCTGGTAGCTAGCCCTACCAAAATAGGAGAGGGCTCTCTCTGAGTCAGGCTCAGTGAATAGTTACACAATATGGTCCGAGATGACTTGCAATGAAATATTGATTTTAGGCTAGTAAATAAATATGGATACAAGAAACAAATTTTTATAAATGACTGAGTTTCTGGGATGTATGGGACCAACGAGCCGCAATGAGCAGAGAACTTAACACAAAGGCACAGATTACTTTGAGAGGCAAGACAGGCGGAAAGTCTAGCAATTAAATTTGAAGTAATGTGGAACGGAAAGATTGTTTAGGAGGGTGAAAAGGGCATAAACACATGAATCCTTTTCAAAAGAAGAAGAACACATACGTGAAACTTTCCCATAGGCAGAGCAATAAATATGAATTCTACCTTATCTTACTTAGAAAATTTCACTGGAAATGAAGATGAAATGAACTGTGAAACCTAACGAAATACATATGAAACATAAAGAGACACATTTACTACACTCACACCACATGAATCTCATGAACCAGAGCTGCTGCCTTTCATTAATTCTCTATCAAAATATACAATAAAGAACTGAGTTTCTCTCCCACAGTCTCCCACAAATTACAACCAACCCTTTGCAAATGGTTTGCATAAAATAAATAAATTATGCCATTGGGAAATATAACGACCAAGAGTTGGGGAGTGTTTCAAATGATTACAAACTGGAAATGGAAATCCAACCATTAGTTACAGGTGCAAAGTTACAAAATGACAAATGGCGTGGGTGACTGCTCGCCTTCCTTTTCCACTTGGATAGAAGCCAACCTTTAGTGAAAATACTCTTTAAACATTGCCTTAAGTGTCGAAAATAGTGTAGTGTAAATGAGCAGGCCCACTTGGAGAAAGTCGCGAAACGAAATTTCATGGAGCAGAAGTGATTTTGGCCTTTTGGTCCCTGTGTGCCATGCCATTTTGGAGGCAATTTTGAGGTACTTTCTGAAGTCCAAATTGTGCCCAATTGTGCTTGTTCGAAATCTCTGCCCGTATGCTTTCAAACCCAAGTGGAATTTCTGAATTTGGTGTTCATTTGCCCCTCCAAAGCTTCAATCTGCCAAGACTGCTTCCTGTGTGTCAAAATAGGGGCAGAGAGGTCATTTTTTGAGTGTTTTTGACCTCTTGGGGACTCAAAACTTGCCCAAACTTCTTGGCCGTGCACCAGTAGTCATGATTTTTCATGCTGAATCCAAAAATGGAAACCATTTTTGATTTGGAGCTCCCAATCCTAAGCGTCAGGGAGAAAAACCCTGTTTTGTGTCCAAAAGTTGTCAAATGACCAAAAATGCCGCAAAATTGCTCCAAATTTCTTGGCCATGCAACAAAAATCATGATATTTCATGCTGAATCCAAAAATGCAAACCCGTCTTGATTTGGAGCTCCCAATCCTAAGCGTCGCGCCTTGAGCCTCTTCATAGTGCTTTGTGCAAGAGAGGTTTGGAGGCCTTCCCGATGTCCAAATTGGGTTCAGGATAGCCCGTTGGAAGGTATTTGAGTCTAATTTCCAACCAAACTAGAAGTTTTCAATTTGGACTTCATTGGCCGCGTAAAAGATCAAATCTCCCAAGACTGGTCAAAATGTGCCCAGTGAGGCTGCCTCAAGGCAGAGTGTTGTTGCAGTCAACTTTTGAAGGTGTTCCTCAACTCCAAATTGAGGTCATGATATCTCATTGGAAATATCTTTGTGTCTAGTTATTATTTTACTCAGCAAGCAAGTCATTTGGCTAACCAAGCTAGGAGAAAACGTGATTTGCACAAGCTCACTTTAGAGGTGCATCAATTCTCCCGAGGCAATTGTATTTTTGACATTTCCCTAAAACCATGACACCTGTGTAAAAAGTGAAGGAGGTTTTTCTTCCTTGGCCTATTTGGGACAAAACCCTCTCTCGGGTTTCCAAAATTCATCTTTTCTTGCTCAGAAACATCATTTGAGTGAATTATTGAACCTTCCTCTGGCCTGCAAGTATTATTGAAGCACTTTGAGAACAATAATTTGCAAACGCTAGACCTAATGACTGAAATGAGTCTTGTCCATTGAAATATCAAACATTGATTGTCATGGATTTTAATAACTTTGATGAAAATACCTAAGCCAGCAGGTACAAGACATGAGGGGAATGAACTGACAAGACCCTTCCGTAAGATTACGGCATGCCTTTAGCGGAATGCAGCTGAGTGAATGGAGCGAGACACCTACAAATGAGATGCAGAAAGAGTTTTGATCTCTGACAGAGGACTGACAAGACCGACTCTAACATTGGCTCCAATGGGGGATGGTATCTCCAGCTCCTTGGAGGTGCTAAGAACTGTAGATCTTTGGGTGAGCAAACAGTGCCTTCGTCCATTGGGCTATGGAGTCATTATTTCGACAAACAACACAAGACTTTGACACATTTATGGACTGAAACCTGACTCATATTGACTTAATTATGGAACCAACACGACTGAAAAAACTGACTCAATGCAAAAGGAAATGACTCATGACTGACTTAACTAAAACAAGAACTTACAAAACTTGTTTCAATGGCAGCAGTCCATCAAGAGTCAAGGGTTTCAAATCATGATGACAACCACCTGAGTACTAATGCAATATGTACAATCATGCGTAATGTGTCTTCCAATGTAACCAATCAAGTAGATGTCTACTTGATTGATTCTCCTGATCAGATCTTCTGGTCAACAACAGATACTGGTAACTGGGCATCCAAAAACATAATTGACCATGATCTCCTTCATCACTGAATACTGCAATAATCACCTTCACTGCCGACTGCAACAAATCTTCCATTGGATCCTGAAAAACATGAAGATTGACCTCTTGCTAGAAAAACAAGGTATCTTTTCCTCTTGATTCTGGTCTTTCTTCATAAATAAGAGTATGTTCCGGGTGTTTAAAAAATACTGAACAAGTGGATGAACAAAAATCATTTTCAAAGAACATTTCAAAACGTGAGACATATGAGGAGGAATCTGAAAGGGAATCCTGAATGGTCTGATCTTCTGAAGTTTGAATATATGGTAGGTCATCTTCATATGATATGGTAGCTAGATTCTCATTACATTCATCACATTCATCAATCATGAGAAAAGCAACTTCAGATGTTTCTTGAAACCTAACAATAACATTTTTACCATCTACCATAAATTCATCTAGAGGAACTGATCCAGGTGGATATTGGTGGCCACCTACCAAGTCCATCTAGACCCCCATCATTGTTTCTCTCAGCATTTTCAGTTTCCTTAATTGTAGGACAACTTACTATTTTTAGCAGTTTTTCGGGTCCTGAACTTCCGGAGCCGTTTTGAGGCCGTAAACGACGTTTTTTGGGAAATCTGGGGGAAACATGGGTCCATGGACCGATGTTTCCCTTCCCAAAGTGGTAGTTCTTGGATAGATCTTTCTAACGAGCTATCGTACGCATCAAACGGAGATCATATGCCAAAGTTACGACCTCGGGAAATTGATGTACCAAATTTACCCAAACGGGGCCCACAATTTGGCGTTTCATCTTCTAGGGTTAGGTTTTGGGATGTGAAGGGTTTTTCATTGTTTCTCAACAATAAATAGGCCTCGGAGCCTCATTGTAACATAGTTCAGAGGCATGTAGTCCACATCTCTTCTCAGAGATAAGCTACCATCGCCCTAGCCGGTTTATTTCCATTTCTGGTTGTAAGCATATTTCGGTATTTTCCATTAATGAAATGAAGCATTATTTCCGCTGCATCTTTGTGTATATGGTTATCTCTATACTTTATTGCGTTCCTGTTTAAATCTGGATCACATTTACACCAAAACATATCAAGATGTTTCACTACAGATATACTGCCTTTATTGTGAAACTAGAGTTTTCACAAGAGATGAATTCTCTAGAGTGTTTAGTAATGATAAGATGAAAGCATACTCACCTAAAATGATCACGACGAGATACATTGATTAGATGCGACAATAAAGAACTTGACTCCAAGTAGGTTAACTTGTCTTATAACCTTCCCAACAATGTGTGCTGGGATGACACAAAGAAGAAGGATTTAATTTGGAAGTATTAGAGGTTGATGGTTTAATGATTTAATATATTAATTTCTCTCAGGCCCTCCTTCTAGAGCCATTTGTTGATGGGCGTTTTGGATGAGGTGTCAACAAGCTGATGTGGCCTAGACGAAAGGCCTTCACATAGCTTAATTCATTTCAATAACCACTCGAGATGGGTTTAAAAACTATGGTATCACATAAATCTCTTCCTCTTGCAAAAAAAACATATGAATTTTTTTTTCTCCACAAGAGGAGACTATGTTGAAGCTCAAGTTATTCTAAAACCTTAATGCAATTCCAATCTAAAAATGAAAGTTTAAACTAATAAAATAAAGCTTTGAGGTACTCAGATGACTGCAACTCTTGCTGCAAGAAATAAACAGATAAAATGTGAACAAAATTGAAAAGAAAGAGATGTAGCTCTCAGGTGTGGCCTGCACCTGGAGACTACACTCACAAAACTTGAGAGATCACTCTCGTCCACTCTATTTCATCAATCAATCAAATATTACATCATTAAATACAAGACTAGGAAATAGGAAGTTGCACCCAAACCCCATAACTATACGAACTAATCCTAAACTAGGGAGAAAGTTACAACAACGTAACTATTTTCTCCATTAATATCAAAATAATATTAATTATTCTCAACTCCCCCCCTTAATGGAGAAAGGGTTCTCCTGAACTCCTAGCATCTTTCTAAACAATTCAAATTTCACTCGTGCAAGAGGCTTTGTAAAAATATCAACAACATTGTCACAAGTTTTACAATATTCAACAGCAATTTCATTTGACTGTATTTTTTCTCTAACAGAATGGAACTGAGTGTCTATATGTTTGGTGTTTTTGTGAAACACTGGATTCTATGCTAATTTTATGGTGCTCTGGTTGTCGCTTTTGATAGAAGTGGGTTGCTTCTGTTCTTTTCGTGCATCTTTGAGAAGTCTCCTCAACCAGATCGCTTCACATGTTGCTGCACACAATGCTTGATACTCAGCTTCACATCACATGACGACAAAGCTACAATACTCTGTTTCTTGTTGCTCCATGCTATGACCCCGGAACCTATGTTGAATGCATAACCTGTGATGGACCTCCAATCATCCAGGTTACCTGCCTAGTCTGAGTCTCAAAAACCTGCTAGAGTAACATCAGATACATCAGTGTATAAAATACCAAAATGAACAGTACCACAAAGATACCTCAACACGCTTTTTGCTGTTGTCCAGTGACTTTCAAACGGTTTCGACATGAATTGGCTCAACACACTAACTGAGTTTGCCAAGTCAGGTCTGGTTGTTGTAAGATATATCAGGCTACCAACCAGTTGTCTGTACATTGTGGCATCTACCTCCTTAGTGCCATCATCACTGCTTAATTTCAGATTTTGCTACAAAGGTGTTGTTGTTGATCTACACCGATCCATCCCAAACTTTTCTAACAGATTTCTAGCATACTTCCCTTGGGTAAGAAAAGTTTTCCCAATATCTCTGAATACTTCTAATCCCAGACAATAGTGAAGGCTTCCTATTATAATCATGTCGTCCACATACAAAGAAATCAAAATAATCTTCCCCTGATTATTGTACTTGTTATACAAATTTGGGTCATTTAAACTTCTATGGAAACCATACTCTATAAAGAAAGAATCAAATTTTTCATACCAAGACCTGGGTGCTTGCTTTAAACCATATAAAG
>APFE031175870.1:122836-164141 GCA_000404065.3 Pinus taeda
GGAGATCATATGCCAAAGTTACGACCCCAGGAAATTGATGTACCAATTTACCCAAACGGGCCCACAATTTGGCGTTTCATCTTCTAGGGTTAGGTTTTGGGATGTGAAAGGTTTTTCATTGTTTCTCAACAATAAATAGGCCTCTGAGCCTCATTGTAACACAGTTCAGAGGCATGTAGTCACCACATCTCTTCTCAGAGATAAGCTACCATCGCCCTAGCTGGTTTATTTCCATTTCTGGTTGTAAGCATATTTCAGTATTTTCCATTAATGAAACGAAGTATTATTTCCGCTGCATATTTGTGTATAAGGTTATCTCTGTATTTTGTTGCGTTCTTGTTTAAATCCGGATCAGAAACTTTTTCACTTGTTTGAGCAAAGATCCGATGTTGCTGTTCATGAGTTGACTGGATTACCTCTTCATGAAGACTGTGTTCTGATGACATGAGAACATTTGGATCCAAAACTCTGTCTTCTTCATCCCAGATGATTTCAGCAGCAGAGTTCTCTTTCATGGGACATAGTACAAGGTTTTCTTGGTCATCACAATCTGAATCTACATCTGAAATGGTTGTCTTAACATTATCACATTATAAATTTGAAACTTGATTTCTTTGCATGTTGTCTTCTTCTATGGACAGATCTGAAATGACACTTTTTCTTTCATCACATTTAGCCCTATGGAACTCTTCAACCTGCTGATCTATTTCATGTAATTCATGTTGATTGTCTTGATTCTGCTGCAAAGTTTCCTGAGCATCTTGATGGGACTTCTCTAGTTTCTCTTCATGTCGCTGACATGGATTCTCGTACAAGGCTTCCATGATCTCATCATCCATAAAATTATCATCCTCATAGTATTTTTCAAGGCTTCCAATAAAAGTAGAAGCATGTTTGCAATAGTCATGAACTAGATTTAATGATGGATAAGAGTCTTTATATCTTTCAATGAACAGGGCATGAAAATCCTTTAGACAGTAAATACAAGCAGTGGGCAAATTTTCATACCAAGATTGGGCTTCACCTTCTAGAGTGGCCAAGAATATCTTCATTAAGCAATCTTCAGGAAAAATCAACCTTCAACTTGCGAATACGCGTGTGAAATCGAACTAGATGTAAAGAAGCGTCCTTCTTACCATCATTTTTAAATGTAGGTAAATTCCTTGACCAATCTACTTTCGGAATCTTATTTGGAAAGCCTAGAATGTGATCTCAGCTCATTGGAGTGTATCGTCTTGCAATCCGCTCCATTTTAAGAAATCTGAAAGCTACTGATCCCTCTACAGTGGTGTCACCATGAAGCACCGGTTGCTATATTCTTCAGTGAAAGGAGTCGCCAGGTGAATGATTTCAGCCGTCTTCTTATGTCTGATCATTTTTCACCATCAACCATAAGATCTGAGCTTGATAGATGTACTGGGGCAAAACAATCTTCAAGCAAACCATTTTGTTCCCTAGTGGAGTCGCCACTATGTTAGCACCTAAATCTGCTGGCTGAAGGAAGGCAAAATTCAGGGCAACCACAAACCACGCTCAGTTTGGTAGCTAGCCCTACCAGAATAGGAGAGGGCTCTCTCCGAGTCACGCTCAGTGAATAGTTACACAATATGGTCTAAGATGACTTGCAGTGAAATATTGATTTTAGGCTAGTAAATAAATATGGATACAAGAAACAAATTTTTATAAATGACTGAGTTTCTGGGATGTATGGGACCAACGAGCTGCAATGAGCAGAGAATTTAACACAAAGGCACAGATTACTTCGTGAGGCAAGACAGGCGGAAAGTCTAGCAATTAAATTTGAAGTAATGTGGAATGGAAAGATTGTTCAGGAGGGTGAAAAGGGCATAAACACATGAACCCTTTTAAATAGAAGAAGAAGACATACGTGAAACTTTCCCACAGGCAAAGCAATAAATATGAATTCTACCTTATCTTAGAAAATTTCACTGGAAATGAAGATGAAATGAACTGTGAAACATAACGAAATACATATGAAACATAAAGAGACACATTTGCTACACTCACCCCACATGAATCTCATGAACTAGAGCCGCTGCCTTTCAGTAATTCTCCATCAAAATATACAATGAAGAACTGAGTTTCTCTCCCAAAGTCTCCCACAAATTACAACCAACACTTTGCAAATGGTTTGCATACAATAAATAGATTATGCCATTGGGAAATAGAATTACCAAGATTTGGGGAGTTTTTCAAATGATTACAAACTGGAAATGAAAAGCCAACCATTAGTTGCAGGTGCAGCATTACAAAAATGACAAATGGCTAGGGTGACTGCTCACCTTCCTTTGCCACTTGGATAGAAGCCAACCTTTAGTGAAAATACTCTTTAAACTTTGCCTTAGGTGCCGAAAAAAGAGTGTAAATGAGCGGGCCCACTTGGAGAAAGTTGCGAATTGAAATTTCGCGGAGTGGAAGTGATTTTGGCCTTTTGGTCCCTGTGCGTCGCGCCCAATTCTATACACGCCACGCCACTTTACAAGCCATTTTGAGGTACCTGCTGAAGTCCAAATTGTGCCCAAGTGTGCTTGTTGGAAAGCCCTGCTTGTCTACTTTTTAACCCAAGTAGAATTTCAGAATTTGGTGCTCATTTGCCCCTCCAAAACTTCAATCTGCCAAGACTGCTTCCTTTGCGTCAAAATCGGGGCAGAGAGGTCATGTTTTGAGTGTGTTTGACCTTCTAGGGATTCAAAACTTGCCCAAACTTCTTGTCCATGCACCAGTAGTCATGAGGTTTCATGATGAATCCAAAAATTCAAACCATTTGTGATTTGGAGCTCCCAATCCTAAGCGTCGTGCCAGTGGCGTGACGCACAGGGAGAAAAACCCTGTTTTGTGCCCAAAAGTTGTCAAATGACCAAAAATGCCCCAAAAATGCTCCAAATGTATTGGCCATGCATTTGAAGTCATGCGTTTTCATGCTGAATCCAAAAATGCAAACCATTCTTGATTTGGAGCTCCCAATCCTAAGTCTGTGCGTAGCACTTTTTGCAGGAGAGGTTTGGAGGCCGTCCTGGTTTCCAAATTGGGTGCAGGATAGCTTTTTGGAAAGGTCTTTGAGTCTAATTTCCAACCCAACTAGAATTTTGCAATTCCGATTTCATTGACCATATCAAAAATCAAATCTCCCAAGACTTGTCAAAATGTGCCCAGTGAGGCTGCCTCAAGGCAGAGTGCTGTTGCAGTCAACTTTTGAAGGTGTTCCTAAATGCTCATGATAGCTCATTGCAAAGCTCTTTGTGTCTAGTTATCAATTTACTCATCAAGAAAGTCATTTGGCTAACCAAGCTAGGATAAAACTTGATTTTCCCAAGGTCACTTTAGAGGTGCATCAATTCTCTCGAGGCAATTGTATTTTTGACATTTCTCTAAAACCATGACACCTGTGTAAAAAGTGAAGGAGGTTTTTCTTCCTTGGCCTATTGTGGACAAAAAATTCTCTTAGTTTTCCAAAATTCATCTTCTCTTGCTCAGAAACATCACTTGAGTGAATTATTGAACCTTCCTCTAGTCTGCAAGTATTATTGAAGCACTTTGGTAACAATAATTTGCAAACCCTAGACCTAATGACTGAAATGAGTCTTGTCCATTGAAAGATCAAACATTGACTGTCATGGATTTTAATAACTTTGATGAAAAGACCTAAGCCAGCAGGTACAAGACATGAGGGGAATGAACTGACAAGACCCTTCCGTCAGATTATGGCATGCCTCTAACGGAATGCAGTTGAGTGAATGGAGCGAGACACCTACAAATGAGATACAGAAAGAGTTTTGATCTCTGACGGGGGACTGACAAGACTGACTCTAACATTGGCTCCAATGGGGAATGGTAGCTCCAGCTCCTTGGAGGTGCCAAGAATTGCAGATCTTTGGGTGAGCACACAGTGCCTTCATCCATTGGGCTATGGAGTCATTATTTTGACAAACAACACAAGACTTTGACACATTTATTGACTGAAACCTGACTCATACTGACTTAATTATGGAACCAACATGACTGAGAAAACTGACTCAATGCAAAAGGAAATGACTCATGACCGACTTAACTAAAACAAGAACTTACAAAACTTGTTTCAATTTCAGTAGACCATCAAGATTCGAGGGTTTCAAATCATGATGACAGCCACCTGAGTACTAATGCAATATGTACAATCATGTGTAATGTGTCTTCCAATGTAACCAATCAAGTAGATGTCTACTTGATTGATTCTCCTGATCAGATCTTCTGGTCAACAACAGATACTAGTAACTGGGCATCCAAAACATAATTGACCATGATCTCCTTCATCACTGAATACTGCAATAATCACCTTCACTACTGACTGCAACAAATCTGCCATTGGATCCTGAAAAACATGAAGATTGACCTCTTGCTGGAAAAACAAGGTATCTTTTTCTCTTGATTCTGGTCTTTCTTCATAAATAAGAGTATGTTCCCGGTCTTCAAAAAATTCTGAACAAGTGGATGAACAAATCTCCTTTTCAAAGAACATTTCAAAACATGAGAAATATGAGGAGGAATCTGAAAGGGAATCCTGAATGGTCTGATCTTCTGAAGTCTGAATATATGGTAGGTCATATTCATATGATATGATAGCCAAATTCTCATTACATTCATCAATCATGAGAAAAGAAACTTCAGATGTTTCTTGAAACCTAACAATAAGATTTCTATCATCTACCATAAATTCATCCAGAGGAACTTTTTCACTTGCTTGAGCAAAGATCCCGTCTTGCTATTCATGAGTTGATTGGATTACCTCTTCATGAAGACTGTGTTCTGATGACATGAGAACATTTGGATCCCAAACTCTGTCGTCTTCATCCCAGATGATTTTAGCAGCAGATTTCTCTTTCATGGGACTTAGTGCAAGGTTTTCTTGGTCATCACAATCTAAATCTACATCTGAAATGGCTATCTTAACATTATCACATTCTGAATTTGAAACTTGATTTCTCTGTATGTCGTCTTCTTCTATGGACAGATCTGAAATGACACTTTTTCTTTCATCACTTTCAGCCCTATGGAACTCTTCAACCTGCTGATCTATTTCATGTAATTCATGTTGACTGTCAAGATGCAAAATTCCTTCATTTTCCACCGTACAAAGATCTTGATTCTGCTGCAAAGTTTCCTGAGCATCTTGATGGGAATCCTCTAGTTTCTCTTCATGTTGCTGAAATGGATTCTCGTACAAGGCTTCCATGATCTCATCATCCATAAAATTATCATCCTCATATTATTTTTCAAGGCTTTCAATAAAAGTAGAAGCATGTTTGCAACAGTCATGAACTAGATTTAATGATGGATAAGAGTCTTTATATCTTTCAATGAATAGGGCATGAAAATCCTTTAGACAGTAAATATAAGCAGTAGGAAAATTTTCATACCAAGATTGGGCTTCACCTTCTAGAGTGGCCAGGAATATCTTCATTAAGCAATCTTCAGGAAAATCAACCTTCAACTTGCGAATATGCATGTGAAATCGAACTAGATGTAAAGCAGCGTCCTTCTTACCATCATCTTTAAACGTAGGAAAATTCCTTGACCAATCTACTTTTGAAATCTTTTTTGGAAATCCTGGAATGTGATCTCGGATCATGGGAGCGTATCTTCTTGTAATCCACTCCATTTTAAGAAATCTCAAAGCTACTGATCCCTCTGTAGTGGAGTCACCATGAAGCACCGGTTGTTGGATTCTTCAGTGAAAGGAGTCACCAAGTGAATGATTTCAGCCGTCTTCTTATGTCTGATCGTTGTTCACCATCAACCATCAGATCTGAGCTTGATAGATGTGCTGGGGCAAAACAATCTTCAAGCAAACCATTGTGTTCCCCAGTGGAGTCGCCACTATGCTAGCACCTAAATCTGCCTTAGGCTGAAGGAAGGTAAAATTCAGGGTAACCACAAACCACACTCAGTCTGGTAGCTAGCCCTACCAGAACAGGAGAGGGATCTCTCCGAGTCACGCTCAGTGAATAGTTACACAATATGGTCTGAGATGACTTGCAGTGAAATATTTATTTTAGGCTAGTAAATAAATATGGATACAAGAAACAAATTTTTATAAATGACTAAGTTTGTGGGATGTATGGGACCAACGAGCCGCAATGAGCAAAGAATTTAACACAAAGGCACAGATTACTTCGTGAGGCAAGACAGGTGGAAAGTCTAGTAATTAAATTTGAAGTAATGCGGAATAGAAAGATTGTTCAAGAGGGTGAAAAGGGCATAAACACATGAATCCTTTTCAACAGAAGAAGAACACATACGTGAAACTTTCCCACAAGCAGAGCAATAAATATGAACTCTACCTTATCTTACTTAGAAAATTTCACTGGAAATGAAGATGAAATGAACTGTGAAACATAACGAAATACATATGAAACATAAAGAGACACATTTGCTACACTCACCCCACATGAATCTCATGAACCAGAGCCACTGCCTTTTATTAATTCTCTATCAAAATATACAATGAAGAACTGAGTTTCTCTCCCACAGTCTCCCAAAAATTACAACCAACCCTTTGCAAATGGTTTGCATACAATAAATAGATTATTCCATTGGGAAATAGAACAACCAAGATTTTGGGAGTTTTTCAAATGATTACAAACTGGAAATGGAAAGACAACCATTAGTTATAGGTGCAGCGTTACAAACATGACAAATGGCTTGGGTGACTGCTCGCCTTCCTTTGCCACTTGGATAGAAGCCAACCTTTAGTGAAAATACTCTTTAAAATTTGCCTTAGGTTCCAAAAAAAGTGTAGTGTAAATGAGCAGGCCCACTTGGAGAAAGTCGCGAATCGAAATTTCGTGGAGTGGAAGTGATTTTGGCCTTTTGGTCCCTATGTGCCGCGCCCAAATCTATACGCACCGCGCCACTTTGGAGGTGATTTTGAGGTACTTGCGGAAGTCCAAATTGTTCCAAAGTGTGCTTGTTGGAAAGCCATACCTATATGCTTTCCAACCCAAGTTGAATTTCTGAATTTGGTGCTCATTTGTCCCTCCAAAACTTCAATCTCCCAATACTGCTTCCTGTGTGTCAAAATAGGGGCAGAGAGGTCATGTTTTGAGTGTTTCTGACCTCCTGGGGACCCAAAACTTGCCCAAAATTCTTAGCCATGCACCAGAAGTCATGTGATTTCATTCTGAATTCAAAAATACAAACCATTTGTGATTTGGAGCTCCCAATCCTAAGCGCCGCGCTAGTGGCGCGACGCACAGGGAGAAAAACCCTGTTTTGTGCCCAAAAGTTGTCAAATGACGAAAAATGCCCCAAAAATGCTCCAAATTTCTTGGTCATGCACCAGAAGTCATTATTTTTCATGTTGAATCCAAAAATTCAAACCATTCTTGATTTGGAGCTCCCAATCCTAAGCACCGTGCCAGGGCGGGACACATAGAGCTTGTGCATAGCGCTTTTGGCAGGAGAGGTTTGGAGGCTTTCTTGGTGTCCAAATGGGGTTCAGGATAGCATGTTGGAAAGGTATTTGAGTCGACTTTCCAACACGGCTAGAATTTTTCAATTTGGAGTTCATTTGACCTGCCAAAATTTAAATCTCCCACGACTGGTCAAAATGTGCCCAGTGAGGCTGCCTCAAGGCAGAGTGCTGTTGCAGTCAACTTTTGAAGGTGTTCCTCAACTCAAAATTAAGCTCATGATAGCGCGCTGGAAAGATATTTGTGTCGAGTTATCAATTTACACATCAAGCAAGTCATTTGGCTAACCAAGCTAGGAGAAAGCTTGATTTTCCCAAGGTCACTTTAGAGGTGCATCAATTCTCTCGAGGCAATTGTATTTTTGACATTTCTCTAAAACCATGACACCTGTGTAAACAGTGAAGGATTTTTTTCTTCCTTGGCCTAGTGTGGACCAAAACCTCTCTGAGTTTTCCAAAATTCATCTTTTCTGGTTCAGAAACATCATTTGAGGGAATTATTGAACCTTCCTCTGGCTTGCAAGTATTATTGAAGCACTTTGAGAACAACAATTTGCAAACCCTAGAACTAATGACTGAAATGAGTCTTTTCCATTGAAAGATAAAACATTGAATGTCATGGATTTTAATAACTTTGATGAAAAGACCTAAGCCAACAGGTACAAGACATGAGGGGAATGAACTGACAAGACCCTTCCATCAGATTATGGCATGCCTCTAGGGGAATGCAGCTGAGTGAATGGAGCGAGACACCTACAAATGAGATACAGAAAGAGTTTTGATCTCTGACTGAGGACTAACAAGACTGAATCTAACACAAGATTCACATGGTCTTATGATCCTTTAGGGATAATTTAAAAGTTGAGGGTAGAACAAAAGAGCACTCCATATGCACATACACCTAGGCCCGATATAGAGAAATATGATAATCAAGATTAGTGGATAGAAAACACACTATAGGAGGTTGAAGAGTAGTTAGTCAATCAATCATCTCTACAAATTCCTATCCCAAAATGAAAATAAATTAAGGCCAGTCCCCCACATATTCATAAGCCCAGGCTGTAGATTTTGTTCTCTTCAAGAGAATAAAGAAGGATCCAAAGACCATTACTAAGTCTGATAGTAAGACTGACCCCAAAGTAATAATTGTTTAAGAAGAATCCTCAGAAGAAAAGGATTTATAGGACAAAAGTACCATGGTTTTGATAGACATCCCTACCACTTAATTCACATATGTTGAGGAGACAATTGAGTCTCCTATATCTTCTACCTTTTAGATTCTAGCAAAACGGAGTATTTTTACACGATATAGGGAAATCAAGTTGAAGAATGAAGCTTTGAAGGCTTCAACATATTTAGAGTTTTGGAATAAAAATACGACCACCGAACACATATTTATATCTGCATTTGGCTCAGAAAAAGGGTAGTTCCAAATGGCCTTTTGGAACCTACAGTGCCAGCCACCATAAGTGTTGAAGATTATAAATCCTCAAAAAATTTTGTTGATACAAAGAAAGTTCATGCAATTGATCAAATCGATTTTCATAAGCATGTAGGTGAGATCATTTACTCAACAATGACCAACTCATCCATGGATTCTTCCAAGTTGCAAACCTCTTTAAATAATATGCACTCATAGTTGAAGATTGATAGAATGCATTCTTTGGCTAAAGGAACCAGGATTAAAACTTTAGAGGATTTAATTATCAAACTAGGATATGATCCTGGTAATTTCAAGGCAACCTAGGAGATAATTAAGAACAAAAATGTAGATATTCAAGCCCTCAAGAAACAACTTAAGATCCCAACTACATAACACTCTCACATCATGGAAGTGACCAGTTTGGAGATGGAGAAAGAAAAATTGTTCAAATAATAGTGGAATAGAATGTTCAAATCCAGAAAATGGAACCAGACATGGAAACAATGTTGAAGGAAAAGGAGTAATTAGAAGCAGTAGGTGCATCAACAATAGGTATATCAAGAACATGTATATCAACACAACAGACAACACAAGCATCAACTTCAAATTCTTCAGACAAGCTAGTTGAAGCTTTAGGATAACTATCATTAGCAAATAAGGAAATGGAGAAGTTAACAACAACACTCACCAAGATGGAGGAGAACAAGATCAAAGCAAAAAATGCATACCTGGCAGAGGTACAAAATAATTTCAAACTAATTCAAGAGATTCAAAAGTATGAGGACTAATCCCTGATAATTCTGATGTTAGTGGAAGCCAAATGCAACATTTGGCACAATATCAATGTAAATGTTACAGAATTGTGGCCATCCATTCAAAATGTTTTTGAACAAGAAGAAATGGTACAAAGAGTTAGAACAACAATTGAAAAAACTAAATTTGATATCAAGCACAGGCAAACAGAAGCACATAAAATTATAAGGATGTTAAACTCCAAAACTAGAGATGAGCTTGAAGAGCTCAATATTCAAAACAAGACAAAGGCAGTGATGGAAGTCAAACGAATATTGACTAAGAAAAATCTTATGTTGCAGTTATAAAATAAGTGCAAAGAATTGGAGATACATGTCAGAAGATTTAACATGAAGTTTTCTTTGTTGCAGGAGAAAGGAATTCCAACTCTCAAAAATTATAATGGAAAATTGATTCCATTAGAAAATTACTAGGATCAATTATGCAACATAGTTGCAAATGCATCTAGATTTGCAAAGGAAAATGGAACTATCAGTGAAGAAGATTTCTTGGAATGCCTATAATATGATCTCACCATTTAGCATGAGATTCATCATTTGTTCCTTAACAATTCAAATATCCATACCTACACAGAGGTAGATGAAAAATTAAAAAACATGGTAAATTTTTCTATCCCAGGTCAAGGGAGATGGGACCAATTACTGGAGTTGGCCGAATGAGAACAAACAAAAAGCCTACAATTTTGGAAACAAGACAAAAATAAGAAGTCGAAAGATAGCTACAATTAACAACCAATTTCCTTCACAGATTCAACAGAATAATTGAATTTGTCTAGAATTCCTATTGTTGAGTACTAATTTAGAAATATCTACATGTTTTTAGGAGATATTATATTGTAATAAGTTTTATTTCAAGTCCGAATTTATTCGATACAAAGTCTATAAATATTTTTTAAAAAGACTCAGTAAGGGTTGGATTATGTATGAAGAAAAGAGCACTACTTTGATGTAGGTTGTGGATTGTACTCAGAGTAATCAATTTTCAGAAATATAGAGGTAGTTTTGTTCCAGGATTCCTGTGTCAAACAAATGGTGATGTTTCTGTCATGTTAAATTGTTTTTTTTCTCAGTTTCCATATGGATTCCCTTCTTGATTGTTGCAATAAGAGTACGAGTTGAATTTACTTAAGTGTACTTTTCTCTGGCTTATTTTAAACAATATTAATGTTTTATGCATGAGGTTAAATATAAAATTCATTTAAATATGCTTTATATTTAATTGATCATCCACTTTTTCATCTCAGCGATACCATAAAGATATTAAGATCCAAGAGTTTTCCTACCCTGCCCTATTACAACTACTTTATTAGTTTGTAATTTATTACCCAAAATTTTATGACTCCATGCCCAATGGAATTTTTCATTATATCTCAACCAAAATTTTGAGAAACCCACCTCAAACTTCGATATCTAGCCTAAAATCTTGAAAACATAAATTAAAATCATACAAAGAGAGATCTCTCTGAAGTTGGAAGGGCTAGATCCCAACTTTAAAAGTGTTTTGTGGTTAAGTTGACAGTGCTAGACCTGCCAGCATGTAAGGGGATCTCCCTGGTAAGAAGTCCCAATTAGACCTCAGTCCGTTTGGTGTAGGCGTCCTAGTAGTGGGTCGTATGGTAATGCCTTGACCACGATTTCATATAGAGGCAAGTAAGATGACTTTGTTGGCAGCAAGGGTGTGACAACTGCAGTGAATCAAGGAATATGCATGAGCAGTTCTAACAAATGAGGGTTGAGATGAGTGTGCCCCTTGGAAACCTGTAATAGTACTCGGATGGGAAGGGAACACACGAGTGAAGGTGCATCACAAGATGGAAAGAAAGTTAGCTGGAAATCTAAAGTGATGGTTAAACCAATAACACAGTTGAGAAGGATTCATACATACTCATACATAATAGTCCATACATGCATGCGTAAGAAAGAAAATACATATGCCATTTATAGTAAACAAGATAGTTGGAATACAATACAAGATATGCATGAAATGTGCTGGCTCTTATTATATAAAGAAGTGTAAGTTCCAGTCATACAATACATCCATGTCCAACCACTAGCTCTAATAGTGGAACGTTACAGCCACATCTGCTTGCTCCTTCAAAGAGATGTACTAGCCCAGTGTAGTGGAGAAGCCAAGGCGCATTACAATACTATCCAACCGTTATCCAAGATAGTCTTATCGAAAGCATGATTGACCAAAAATCCTTTACAGTGAGCTATGAGGTACTATTTATAGCAAAGGGTGGGGTGACCATTGACATTTCCCTTTGTGACAGTTCAACTACCCTCATGACTCTTCACCTACTCTATGACTGTTACATCTGACTATTGACACTTGACTTACACTTGACATGACATTACATTACAATGCATATGTACTCGTGTGATACAACATGGCTTCAACAAGCCATGAAACACATCATTGACACTTGGTCCGTTGTGATGAGACCAACTCTTTGACATGCTTGTGATGGCGAAGGTGGTGAGTTGATGCCAAGCTTGGTCATCTGTGATGGTGTGCATGATCCCCATGGTGAAATCTTACTGAAGCGAACTCTTGCCTCCATTGCAATCGGTGCATTGGTTCAGCTCCTTCATCTAACTCATCTGCTAACATGCACATGGTCTTCTTGGGTGCAACTAAATAGGCAACACACTAATGCATAGTGTCCGAGATGGTCTTCAGGGTATGTTGGTGGTCATGTGCATCAACTTGCTGAAGTACATGTTTAGCTTGAGTTGGACTTGCTTCTTATCTTCGCTTTGGTGAGTGTGTTGAATGGGTTGGACTGCATGTATGTGCACAATGACATGCATTTTGCTGAATCAATTGCATGTGATCAACAACATTGCTCACCATGTTTGCTCTATGCTAGCTGCTGGGATGGATCTTTGACTTGGGTGCAGTTTCACCTGTGAGTGCATGTTGCACCCACTGTTTTTCTTGTTCCTGTTGCGACTCATTCATCTGTTTATGCAGCTTCATGTTCTTCCTTGATTCATTGCTTTAGCACATGCAACTCCTTCTTTGTTCCATTCTCTGTCTTCGTACAATCTTCATGTCATGATGTCACCTCATAGCTTGAGTTTCCAAATTTGCTTTCATCATCAGTGGATTTGCCTGAGCTCGCAACTTTGTTTTGCCTCTGTGTTGTCAACAACCTTCCTCTTGCATTCGTTGCATTTAGCATGTTGCCTTAAGGTGTTGTTCATGGTTTTGCTCTATGTGATGTTGCTTCTGTCATATCTTGATGTCCTCGTCTACAAACAACTTGATGTCTTCATTGGTAGGCAAGTACATAGACAGTTGATCGACTGCATCCCCAAGTGTGCTCTGAACGGTGTATTCGACTCTACTCTCTTTAAACCATTATACATGTATTGCTGAGAGGCAGATGAACACCTGCGATACTTGGAGACATGGTAACACTCATGGCAAACAATATGTCAGTAGAAAACCAAAATGAACTTGAGAACTGACTTGCAACATACCTGTGTGACTGATCATGAAGGTTGCACAATTTCAACCAGGAGGTTAGGAGATTGAGAGTCAAGACTATGCAAGGAATAGTCTGGGCCATTGGGAGGCTGACTGACTACTAGAATTGCACAATGCATAGTCTAGTCTGGCTGCTAACTATTGGAAATGTGCAATGCACAATCTCAGCTGGCAATGGTTGCAGGCTCAGTGACTGCATTATGCAATTTTTTGGGACAACAGTCACTTTTACTTAGAAATGCGCAAAATAGTCCTGGAGGATAGTGGATGGGTAGAAATGTGCATTTCTGGAGAAGAAGACAGAGCCTTCCTTCCCCAGATTGCACAATGTTGTCTCAGTGTAGGCAGAGTCTGGGCAAAGGTTGGTCAGACTCGTCGACAGGAAACTGAAAGTGAATACGAATGCATGGCGATACTGAGTGTAAGCATAAGTGAATGATCATGCATGAAAATGATGAATGAAAGATTCAAGAAATGGAAGAACATGCAGGTGGGTGAGGCGAGTCGCCGAATCGGTGACCATTCGTGAAAAAGAGTTTCATGCATGTGACAGTAGTGAGATAGCAATGAAAACTCAAATGATGGTAGTACAAACTAGAATGTATCAAAATGATAGCAAGTGCTCACTAAAATCAAGCAGACAATGTTCATATGAAGCGAAATACAAAAAGCGCTAGAAATGCAACATAAGTCATGGAAAGTGGGCTTACCCCAAAACAATTGAGTTGAGTGTGCTGACAGCTCCTAGATGTGATTTGGGATGTCAGAGCTACAGGGTTTATCTGAGTAATGAGCTCTGCGGTGTCCAGTTGATGAGTTTTGATAACATTGAGGTTGTGACAGACATGCCACAAATATAGGGAAATTGACACTTGGTGGGAGGTTTCTGAAATGATCCTTGCATGTAACCTCCCACTGCTAAAAATAGATCCTTGAAACAAGGGATGCCTTTTCATGCTACCTTGGGAGAAGTATTCCATGCATGCAAGTCATTTTTTCTCGGTCCTGGAGGGAACTGATCAACTCAGCTGCACATGCAAGGTACTACTTGACTATTGGGAGAAAATGTGCATTTCTAGCTAGGAATTGGGTTGGCTTCCCAGGGGTTTTGCTCAATTTCTAGGTAGAGTAGCTGACTGCTGCCTAGATTTGCGCAAATTTTGGGTTAAGCAACCCTTCTAGGGAAAATTGCGCAATTTTAACTATGAGTTTTGACTGCCAAAATTGCGCAATTCTGGAGCCTAGTAGGCTGCCAGTAAGGATTGTGCAATTTCTGGAGGGAAGGCTGGTTTTCCTCTAGAATTGTACAATTTCTTGGGGGAGCTGGTTAGCCTGCACCTAGACCAAGTTTGGGTGATAAGCCTATGAGGGGAATGCATCGAGCTATGATTGACATGTTGCTTTTGTGTAAGAAAAACATTGAAGCCTATGTACTTGACAAAGCAAGACATGCTGCTATCAAGGTTGGAAGGGAGGCTCCAAAACAAAGCTAGGAAACATTTTGGAGGGTGGTTGGATCTGCTACAACCCTTGGTGACACACTGGTAGAACTCCAGCTCTCTAAATGGACCTTGTTCATGAAAAGCATGTCTAACACCTTCGAAAGTATTGTTTAGTTTTCAGCTCCTCTTGGTTTCCACCCTAGCTTGATTGTAAGATGTAGCATCTACCAAGCTCTTGGTCAATCGACATACATTCCAAGCTAAGGCAACACATTTTTTTCGATTGGGGTTGAGGGGTATATTGGTGCACAAGCAGTATAGTTGTTAGAGTCTTAGTTTCATCTATGGTGTTGTTCCACTGCCAGCAGGCCTGAACAATACCCCAAAAAAGTCACATAGGAACACAAGCATGGCTCCGCTGCCAGCAAGCCTAGTTGGTACCCCTACGGAGTTACTTGTGTCACCTCTCTACGTAGGAAGCCTTTCTCTTCTTTCACCTTATTCATTTTCATTTTTTCAAACTTTCTTCGCTTTTTCATTTTTCATCTTCGTAACTGTGCATAGCACTTATTCATTCCACAGGAAGAAGAGGGATCCTGACTTATTGAGAGCAAAAGAGGTTGTTCCTGCAGAGAAGTAGTTTACTATACCTATGATGTGCTTATTAAGGTTTTCCCCCTCACCTTTGTCTACTTGACTAAGCTGACAATGATTAGCCTAAAAACAACTGACCAAAGTAGGTGATACTAGTTAGCGCGCAAGTGTTGTGTTTTCACCAAGGTTCACTTTGAACAGTACATATTTTCCTTCAATGTATCATGGACTAAAAGTAACAAGCTCTTCGTACAGAGGTAGGATGACAGATAACCAAGTAGTGATAGAAACGGAAGGTCTATTTTACTTTACCCAGCTTGCTTCAAGAGTCATACATGGTTTCATGCAAAACTAACCTATGAATGAAAGAAGTGAACTATCAAACAATAAAGAAAAGCAAGAGAAGAAGCAAAAGGGAAAGCAAAGAAAGTAAGCAAACAAGCAAGAAAACAAATCAAGTTAGCAAACAAGCATGCAAGTGAACAACTCAAAAGTAAACACTACTACTACCCCTAAACTAACAGTGCATGGGCCATCTCAAGTGAAGTGATACTTCCAATGCAGCATCCGACACATTGGTTGACCCATGTTGGTGAAGGCATGGTTCGCGAACAAGATAGCTATGTGATCCAGCAAACAAGAAAGATGTAACAATGAAGACAAACACACTCTGAGCTTACAAGCAAACACCGAACAAAGATGAGTGAAAGTGCATGGCATGCATTCTGTGGAGTTGCCATGATGTTGTGCTACATTGCATTCATATGTTGAGCGTATGCATTATCTTGACTGTGACATGCAAGCAAACATGAGAAAGGTAGACCATTTGTGTTGTGCATGTGTGCTTGTTGTGTAAGATTCCTCGAATGCATGAGCGATGGGATCCTGTAGTTTGAGTGGAGGAAGTGAAATTTGGGTGTTTGGTTGATCGTCTATGCAAACCAGAGAGTGATGAGGAGCCTTGAGTGTTTCAACAATTTCCTAACTGGAAGTAAAACAAACCCCAGGACAACGAGGGCCTGACATAACCATTAGCTTAGGCTGAAGTGCCTCGACACTCTGGGGGGTTTCAACTTCATTGACATATAGATCATCATAGACTAGTATCATAGAAAGATTAAAAATGATTGAATCAACATCATGATCAGAAGATGAAGTGAATAGATCATGACAACCAAGATAATAAAATTCAATATGTTTGTCGGCATCCTCATGATTTGATAAATCGGGCAGAGGGGTAGATGGGAAGAAAATATGCTCACCCTCTATGTTTTCAATAAATATAGATGATAGATTGGATGGATTTCCCAAGGAAGATGTGTCCTATCCATACTGTAATGATAGAATGACATCTGACGTGTTCTGTGAATGATCGGAAGTAGAAGCATCCTTAAATGAATTTTCATAGGGGAAATCAACAGTGGCAGAATCACAAGGGATGTCAAGATGAAGTGGATGAGACGCGACTGAAAAGAAGTCATCCTTCACCATGAGTTCTCCTTTAGATTCCCACACACACTCATCATGAATGATGGCATAGGTTGGCTACATAACACCAAATCCTTCGACAACTCTATCCTCTTTCACAACAGGTGAGGAGTTTAGAATGGAAGAACACAAGACAGTGCAATCCAGAGAATCAACAGAACACGAGGATGGAGTTCGAGGGAATGAATCCACATGAAAACCAATAGGCTTGCAAGTTGAGTCTGTGTAGATATCAAGAGCAGGTGGGGTGGGAGGATGTGATAGTTCAACAGAGGTATGTCCATGATCTCCCACATCACTCCGTGGTGTTGGAGCTACTTGATGAGGTGAAGGTGGATAGTGATGCAGGAGCATTCAACCCAATAATGTCATTGTATTTTAGTAGACATAGGGGTATTGTGTTTTCAAGGGAGTTGGTATACTAAGTGTGAATTAATGTAATTATTTATGCTTTTGAGTGATTTTAATGAGAATAGGATTTAATTGAATATGGTGACGCATATTTGTGAATGCTCTCGAATGTAGGAGAACATGAGGGATTTAGAATAATTGAGAAAGGAGAGGATTTGAGAATTAAATTTAAAACTAAGATTCAGAGTTAGTTCATGATTTTATGGATTAGAGAGGATACTTAGGGATCAAGAAGAGATTTTAGGATTTTGTTAAGAGATTTATGGACCTAAACTAGGAATTGGTTTTAGGATCCCTTTGTATAAATGTAAGCCTAAAAGGCAAAGACAGGGGTTAGAAAGGTTAGATAATTAGCTGGTGAGATAGGCTAGATAGATAGAGTGTAAACAGAGGGCACTGATATTAGAACATCAAGCTAGAGAGACAGAGATCTCATTCTCTAATCGTTGTTATATTTATATATACAAAGGTTAATTACAAACCCGTATAAGTGTGTTTCGAGTGTTGAATTATAGTGAATCAAAATTCTGTAATAGTTGTGTGCAGGCAGAATTTGGCGAAACACAGAGAGGAGAGGAAGAGATAGAGGAATCATAATGGGTCTTTGAATCCAGTGGAAGAATTAGAGTGAAGCTCAGAGAGAATCAGCACTCAGAGAGAGTTGAGCAGTGGAAAGGGGAAAGGCTGAAACCCTGAAGAAAACCCGAAACTACAGGAAAAACACTGAAGAAATGAATCAAAGTCAAAGTGAGGAGATAGATGAAGATTGAACACATAGGAACCGCTGGATCTCAGAGATCAACAGATGAGGTCGAAGGAATTGATTTTCCAATATTAAATCGCATAGATTGGTGTTAATAAATAAATGACAAAGATTGATTTAAGTAGTAGCGGAAGAGGAACCCGGAGAAGCCGTCACAACCATCAATGGTAGAAGATATACAGTCATCGGGCACAAACAAGGTTAGGCGTTAGTCAACGAAGGAAGGTGGATTTAAAATTATGAGTGGGTTATCAGGCAAAGAAAAATGGTAAGTGGTATTGAAGGGTAGTCACTCGATTCCACTCATCGGTTGACACGTAGCACAAGAGTGGAGAGATAAAACCACTTTATCAGGCAGGTATTCTCCATGCTTGTGTCTCAACCAAAATCGTTTTGGATGATCAAATCAATTTGATCTAGATCAAGAGTCACAAAGTGTCGTGCAAGTTTGATTGATAAGGAAAAGACATCAATTGTCGAATCACAAGGAGGATCAACAATGGAGATTGTTAGTAAATATCGCATTGCAACATTTAAATGTGGAGGAATTAATCTTGGGCCATAAAGAAGTGTGACAAGTGATGTTGATGCGATTAGCGAAGTGATCGCATCGTAAACATTCAACAATGCTTTATCGACATATGAGTATATGACATGCCATGTGAGTGGAACCGATAGGGTTATATAGGCAAGGTTATTATATTTTGAGTTCTAGAGGTTAATTGCATATCGGAGGAGATGGGGGAACACATGTTAATGTGACCCATGCAGATGTGATTGCAATTAGCGATAAAGGTAACCTCAGAAACTATGCAACGGCTTTAAAAAGTGTGGAAAATGTATGTTTTTATGTATATTTCCCTTTTAAAGGGTTTATAATAGAATAAAGCACGATATGAAGGTTTTATGGGTTAAGTCCGAATTAACCATAGGAAAGTGTGGGGTTTGGTTATATATGTGGGAATAAGAATTAAACAAGGTTTATGAGGGGTGCTTAAGTCCAATAGAAAGGTGGTTTAGTAAAGACTGGGCTATTGTAATGAATGAATCTGTAGAGTTTAATAAAAGGGGCCTTAACCATTCACTATTGTAGATTTGACTCAGAGAGTTAAAATTCCTGGGACAAATATGATTATGCATTGTACATGCATACTATGGGTGTAAGCAGGGGTAACCCTGCATCATTTGGTACTAGAGCAGAATTGTAATTGAAACAATTGATGCTAAATAGAACAAAGAAATTCTATGTGCAAGAATTAAAACAGAGTTATGTGTTAAAGTGTTTATGCAGGCAAGGGCAATTATATTTTAATCTGACAAACAGTAGGTACACATAGGTAAGGGATAACAGAATATTGGAATTTGTAGATGCAAGGAACAGAGGAAAACCCTTTTAAAGGACAGGAAATGGTGGAACAAGATCATGCAGAGATCTTGAAGGTGAGGTGGTATGTTTTGTTTAATTTGATTTAAATATTGGAGAATATGTTGTTGTTATATTGATACACAGGTGACAGCATAAGGAGGTGATAAAGTTGCAAAAATAACCTAAGAGCAAGGAGTGCTCAAGAGAAACTGAGAACAACTTCCAACTGTGGTTGGGTAGAAGTTGTTGAGGTAGCTCCACAGTTGTGATTATGGGTAGAGTTGTCTTAGAGATAACAATTCCAGCAAAAGAAATGTTGGGTAGAATTGTTAGTCAACAAGAGGTTTGAGGAAAGAATGAGAAAGATGCTGAAAGACTGAGCTACAAAAGAGAAGCTTAGTGAGGCATATGTAGCAAGAAGGAGACTTGTTACTGCAGAGTTATTGTTGCAACTCACAAAGGTAATTCCACAAAGGATGTGGGTAGAGTTTCCAAGGTAATGAAGGAAGTTGGTAAGACTTTCTAAGTGAAAGAAGAAGTGATCAGAACCAAGTATTTCATGGTGATTGAAATACAAGAGGATAGTTGTGTTCTTGAGAAGTGAAAATGAGTTGAAGCTTAGAGGGAGTAGATAAAAGCGCTCAAAGGAGGTTCTAGAGACAGAGAACCAAGTGCTTGCCAAAAGACCGAGTACAGAGGAGAGCTTGGTGAGGTAAGTGGCAGCAGGGAGGACTTGCTGCTGCAGAGGCTTTAATGCAGCTCATAGTAAGTGAGTGAGGAGCTCACGAAGATAGAGAAGAAGATGGCTACTGATAGTCATAACAGAGGTTCTGAGGAAGACCACAACCGAAGAAATATGAAGAAAGAGAATGCCAAGGAAAATTGATGAGAATGCCAAGAGGAAATTGTAGAGATGAAAGAACAACTTGATGTATTGATGAGGATACTAGAGGAAAGTCAGAGACAAGGTTGGGTATTAAAGAAGAAGCCAGTGAAGTGGCATAAGTTGCAAAGAAAGCTACAACAAAGGAAGGTAAGGTGGCTAAGGGGAAAACTCAGAGAAGCTGAGTTGGAAATGGAAGTGTCCATTTGTAAACTAGAGCAGGGTGAATTTTTGAATGAAGATGAAGACTAAAACTTCAAGTGATATCAAAGGATCACAAGATTTTAAATCTGACAATTTGTTTATGTTTGTAGGAGAAATATGTGAAGGACGACAAATTGTTGATGTTGACATAAAGAGGGAAGAAAACAGGCAGAATCTAAATTATGTTTTAAAAGAGGAAGTAGGGAAGGATATCAAGCAACCAAGTAAAGGAGTTGATGAGATTGAGGAGAAGACCATCGAAATATTTGTAAGTCATGTAAAGGACTTGGAACAGCTAGAGGAATTGGTGATTGAATCATCAAATGAAGTCATGAGGTCTTGTGGTTTTACAACTGACAAGGTGTGCATGAATGCATGCATTGCAGAAGACAAACCATTTTATGGAATTGTCTTGAATGAAGGTGAAAATTGCCAAGTAAAGTATGATGATGACTGTCTTTCAAATGCAGATCAAGTTGAGTTATTACAGCAGAAAGAGTTCATAAATTCCATGCTTAGTGGAGGAAATATCTTCAGTAGGAATGAGACAGTTATGTCTTATGATAAGGAATTTGTTGTTGGTAAGGGTAACGAGGAATTGATTTTCTTAAATGATCAAAGGGAGAGTGATGGACAAACATTTAAAACTATCAAAGAGATAGAGGATCAAAATTTTATTCTAATCAAGAATGAAGAAATAGTGTCAATAAGTTATGCTTATATCAAAGAAGAAGATAGTGAGGATTGTATAGAACTTTTGGGAGAAATTCGAAGTGAGATGGAAAATTTGTGGCATGAGTTAAGTCTTTTGGAAGAAAGGCTAGAAAACCAAAAAGTAAATGTTTAGGTTGTAAAATCAGAATTGAACAAGAATGAAGAAGTTCACTACAATGGACAGGGATAGAAAGACATCATTAGAACAGATGGTGTGGAGGAGAGACTAGTTGACCGTCTCATGAATTTTTTTGAGAATTCAAATCAGCATACTAATGTGCTGATAGAGGAGGAGAAAACAGAGCAACAAACTGAATTGTTTCCAAAGGAGGAAAAGGCGCAGAATCCTTATGTTTTTTATTTTAACAATTGTTTTGTGAGTGCAGGTTTAGTTGAAAATGATGGATTAAATTTGGCACAGATGGGTAGCCAAACCAAAATGGAAGAAGAAGATTCTATGGAAGAATTTAATCCATGGAACATAGATGTTCAATCACTAGAGAGAATACTGGAAAGTCAGGATTCAGTGCAGACAAAGATAATCTTTACAGAGGGTTAGGATGTAAGGGTGGATGTAAGGAACAAGAAAATACAAAGTGAGAGTAACATACAAGAGATTGAAGAGTTAGTGGACAACAACAACAACCTAAAAGAAAGAGAAAGAGGAAAACGTAAGTGGCAGAGTATGGACCAGTCCAAGGATGCGCTGGAGCTAGATATTGAATTACTATGGCAGCTGATGATGAAATGATCCATATGGAGGAGATTAATAGCAGTAGGAAGGATGATCATCAGAATTTGGACTCGATTGACAAGGAGAGGAAGATGAAGTAGAAGACATCAGACATACAACAACGACAAAAGTGCAAGGCATTTGGGCGGCTACAAACTAAAGTTTGGGACCCTGGAGGTTTTTCTATCAACTTATGAATCCACATGATCAGGAAATCATGAAAATTTTCTACTTTTGGAGTCTGATGTAGGAGCATTCAGCCCAATAAAGTCATTGTATCTTTGCAGACATATGGATATTGTATTTTCAAGGGAGTTGGTCTCCTAACTGTGAATTAATGTAATTATTTGTGCTTTTGAGTGATTTTAATGAGAATATGATTTAATTGAATATAGCGTGGCATATTTGTAAATGTTCTCGAATGTAGGAGAACATGAGGGATTTAGGATAATTGAGAAAGGAGAGGATTTGAGAATTAGATGTAAAACTTAGATTAAGAGTTTGTTCATGATTTTATGGATTAGAGAGGATCCTTAGGGATGAGGAAGAGATTTTAGGATTTTGTTAGGAGATTTATGGATCTAAACCACGAATTGGTTTTAGAATCCCTTTGTATAAATGTAAGCCTAAAAGGCAAAGATAGGGGTTAGAAAGATTAGATAATTAGTTGGTGAGATAAGCTAGATAGATAGAGTGTAAATAGAGGCCACTGATATTAGAACATCAGGCCAAAGAGATAGAGATGTCATTCTGTAATTGTTGTTATATTTATAAATACAGAGGTTAATTTCAAACCTGTATAAGTGTGTTTCAAGTGTTGAATTATAGTGAATCGGAATTCTGTAATAGTTGTGTGCAGGTAGAATTTGGCGAAACACAGACAAGAGAGGAAGAGACATAGGAATCACAATGGATCTTTGAATCTGGTTGAAGAATCATAGTGAATCTCAGAGAGAATCAGTGATGTATGAATTCACAGACGGCAGGCTCAGAGAGAGTTGAGCAGTGGAAAAGTGAAAGGCTGAAACCCTAAAGAAAACCCGAAACCACAGGGAAAACACTGAAGAAATGAATCAATGTCAAAGTGAGGAGATAGATGAAGATTGAACGCATAGGAACCACTGGATCTCGAAGATCAATGGACGAGGTTGAAGAAAATGATCAACCAAGATTAAATCGTGCAAACTAGTGTCAAGAAATGAACGACAGAGATTGATTTAAGCAGTAGTAGAAGAGGAACCCGGAGAAGCCGTCGCACCCGTTGATGGTAGAAGATCTACGGTCATCGGGCACAAAGAAGGTCAGGTGTTAGTCAACTAAGGAAGGCAGATTTAAAATTATGAGCGGGTTATTAGGAGGAGAAAAATGGTAAGTGGTATTGAAGCACAGTCACTCGATTCCACTCACTAGTTGACACGTAGCACAAGAGTGGAGAGAGAAAACCGCTTTATTAGGTGCGTATTCTCCATGCTTGTGTCTCAATCGAAATCGTTTTGGATTGTCAGATCAAGTGGATCCAGATCAACGGTCACAAAGTGTCATGCAAGTTTTATTGATCGGGAAAAGACATCAGCCGTCGGATTAGAAGGAGGATCAATGGTGGAGATTGTTAGTAAATATCACATTGCAACATTTAAATGTGGAGGAATTAATATTGGGCCATAAAGAAGTGCGATAAGTGATGTTGATGCGATCAATGAAGTGATCACATTGTAAACATTCAACAGTTCTTTATCGACAGATGAGTATATGGCATGCCAAGTGAGCGGAACTGATAGGGTTATACAGGCACAGTTATTATATTTTGAGTTCCGAAGGTTAATCACATATTGGAGGAGATGGGGGAACACATATTAATGTGACCCGCAGAGATGCGATTGCGATTAGCGATAAAGGTAACATTGGAAACTATGTAACGACTTTAAAAAGTGCGGAAAAGGTATGTTTTATGTATATTTCCCTTTTAAAGGGTTTATAATAGAATAAAGTGCGATATGAAGGTTTTATGGGTTAAGTCTGAATTAACCAAAGGAAAGTGTGGGGTTTGGTTATATATGCGGGAATGGGAATTAAACAAGGTTTATGAGGGGTGATTAAGTCCGATAGAAAGGTGGCTTAGTAAAGACTGGGCTATTGTAATCAATGATTTCATAGAGTTTAATAAAAGGGGCCTTAACCATTCACTATTGAAGATTTGACTCCTTAGAGAGTTAAAATTCCTCGGACAAATATGATTATGCATTGTACATGCATACTATGGGTGTAAGCAGGGGTAACCCTGCATCAAATAGTCACTTGTGACAACGATTATGCCTGCTTGTGATTGCACAGTTCCATTATCGAAGTATGAGCAAGATTCGAGTGATTTCAAGAATTGTGGATTTTCAAATATCTGAAGAAGATACTCAAATCTCCCATCGAGATATTCCCAATCAATATCATCTTCGAGGACTCGGTATGCAATATTACAAAAGCGTGTGTAAAACTGTTCAACGGATTCATCGAGTACTTTTTGTAATTCCATAAATTAGTTTTTGAGTGCTTTTTAGTTGAAGTGACTGAAAACACGATCTATCTCTGCAACCAGATGAGCAAGAGAATGAATAGATTTTTTGGTAAGCATGGCACACTAGTGCATTTGGTGCCATCAAATCGTGTAGACGAATAGTGTGCAGCTGAAAGAATCCATGTCTTTTGCATGAGGCTGCAATGTAGATCACATGCCTAACCAAGGCTACGTAGCCTCCACCATCAAATGTTTTATGAGACAAGTTATCTGATAGCTTTTCCAAGATAATGAAGTCATTTCCATAGGACATGCACTCCGGAAGAGAAACTCGGTAGTTATTCATGATCAATGTGTAAAGGTTCAAAACAGTTGTGAGGAATCAGCTTGTCATTTGGCCCTCCTTCTAGCGCAAAAAAGTTGACTGTGCTGGACTCGCCAACATGTAAGGGGATATCCACGTTAAGAAGTACCAATTATACCTTAGACCGTTTGGTGTAGGAGTCCCAGTAGTGGGTCATATGGTCATGCCTTGACTGTGATTTCACTCAGAGGCAAGTAAGATGACTCTTTTGGTAGCATGGGTGTGATAGCTATAGTGAGTCAAGGGAGGTGGATGAGAGGTTCTAACTCATGGGGGTTGACATGAGTGCACCCTTCGGTAACCTATAATAATACTCAGATGGGAAGGGAATACACAAGTAAAGATGCATAACAAGCTGGAAAGCAAGTTAGTTGGCAAACCAAAGTGATGGTTAAACTAACAACACATTTAAGACAGATTCATACATACTCATATAGAATAGTCCATACATGCATGCGTAAGAAAGCAAATACATATGCCATTTAGAGTAAACGAGATAGCTGGAATACAATACATCATATCCATGAAATGTGCTGGCTCTTATTATATAAAGAAGTGTAAGTTCTCTTCCTTCTCCTCCAAAGATATGTACTAGCTCATTGCAATGGAGAAGCCAAGGCACATTACAAGACTTTCCAAGCTCTCTCCAAGATAGTATTATCGGAAGCTTGGCTGACAGAAAATCCTTTACAATGAGTTATAAGGTACTATTTATAGCAAAGGGTGGGGTGACCCTTGACATTCCCCTTTGTGACAATTCAACTACCCTCATGACTCTTCACCTACTCTATGATTGTTACATCTGACTATTGACACTTGACTTACATTTGACATGATGTTACATTACAATGCACATGTACTCATGTGAGACTGGAGCAAGCCATGCAAGACATCACTAACACTCGATCCACTGTGATGAGCCCAACTCTTTGACATGCTTGTGATGGCGAAGGTGGTGAGTGGATGCCAAGCTTGGTCGTTAATGATGGTGTGCATGCACCCCATGGTGACATATTCCTGAAGTGAGCTCTTGCCTCCATTGCAACCGGTACATTGGTTCAGCTCCTTCATAGAACTCGTCTACTAACATCCACATGGTATTCTTGGGTGTAGCTGAATCGACAACACATTGATGGATAGCATCCGTGTTGGTCTTCAAGGTGTGCTGGTGGTCATGCACATCAACTTGACAAAGTACATGTTCAGCTCTATTTGGACTTGATTCTTGTCTTCACCTTGGTGAGTGTGCTGAATGGGTTGGATCACATGTGTGTGCACAATGACATGCATGCTGCTAAATCCATTGCATGTGATCAACAACACTTCTCACCATGTCTTCTCCATGCTAGCTGCTGGGATGGATCTTTGACTTGTACGAGCATAGTTTCATTCATGAGTGCATGTTTTGCCCACTGTTGTTCCTGTTCCTGCTGCAACTCATTCGTCTGTTTGTGCAACTTCATGTTCTTCCTTGAGTTACTTCCTCAACACATGTAACTCATTCTTTGTTCCATTCTCTGTCTTCGCACGATCTTCATGTCACACAGTCACCTCATAGCCTGACTCTCCAAAGTTGCTTTCATCATTAGTGGATCTGCATGAGCTCGCAACTTTGTCCCACCTCTGTGTTTTCAACAACCTTCCTCTTGCATTCGTTGCATTCGGCATGCTACCTTCTGGTGCTGTTCATGATGTTTCTCACTGTGATGCTGCTTTCGTCATATCTTGATGTCCTCGTCTACAAACAACTTGATGTCTTCGTTGGTAGGGAAGTTCATAGATAGTTGATCGACTGCATCCCCAAGTCTACTCTAAACAGTGGCTTCGACTCTACTCTCTTGAGACCATTATACGTATACTACTGAGAGGTAGTTGAACACCTGCGATACCTCGAGACATGGTAACACTCATGGCAAGAAATCTGTCAGTAGAAAACCAAAATGAACTTGAGAACTGACTTGCAACATACCTGTGTGATAGATCATGAAGGTTGTGCGATTTCATCCTAGAGTTCAGGAGACTCAGAGTCAAGACTGTGCAAGGCATAGTCTAGGCCACTGGGTGGCTGACTGACTGCTAGAACTACACAATGCACAGTCCAGTCTGGCTGCTGACTACTGGAATTGCACAATGCACAATCATAGCTGGCGATGGATGTAGGCTTAATGACTACATTGTGCAATTTTTTGGGCCAATAGTGACTGTCCCTCAGAAAAGTACAAAACAATCCTGGAGGATAGTGGTTAGGTAGAAATGCACATTTCTAGAGAGGAAGAAAGAGCCTTCCTTCCCTAGATTGCACAATGTTGTCTCAGTGTAGGCAGAGTCTAGGCCAAGGTTGGCTACACCTGCTGACGGAAAGCTTAAACTGAATACAAATGCATGGCGATATTGAGTGTAAGCATAAGTGAATGTTCATGCATGCAAATAGTGAATGACAGATTCAGAAAACGGAATAACATGCATGTGGGTGAGGAAATTCACCGAATCGGCGATGATTCGTGAAAAATAGTTTCATGCATGCGACAGTAGTGAGATAGCAATGAAAACTAAAATGATGCTAGTACAAGCTAGAATGTATCAAAACGACAGCAAGTGCTCACTGAAGTCAAGAAGACAATGTTCATATGAAGCGAAATACAAAAAGTTCCAGAAATGCAACAGAAGTCATGGAAAGTGGGCTTACCCCAAAGCATCTGAGTTGAGTGTGCTGACAGATCCTAGATGTGATGTGGGATGTCAAAGCTACAAGGTTTATGTGAAGAATGAGCTCTACAGCATCTAGTTGATGAGTTTTGATAACATTAAGGTTGTGACGCGCATGCCACAAATCTGGGGAAAGCAACACTTGGTTTGAGGTTTCTGAACTGATCCTTGCATGTAACCTCCAAATACTAAAAATAGATCCTTGAAACAAGGGATGCCTTTGCATGCTTCCTTGGGAGAAGTAGCCCATGCAAGCAAGTCAGTTTTTCCTGGTCCCAGAGGGAACCGATCAACTCAGCTACACATGCAAGAGACTACTCGACTACTGGGAGAAAATGCGCATTTCTAGTTGGGAGTTGGGCTAGCTTCCCAAGGAATTTGTGCAATTTCTGGGTAGAGCAGCTGACTGCTACCTAGATTTGTGCAAATTCTGGGCTTAGCCGCCTTTCTGGGGAAAATTACGCAATTTTAACTATGAGTGTTGACTGCCAAAATTGCACAATTCTGGAGCCCAGCAGGCTGCCAATTAAGATTACACAATTTCTAGAGGAAAGGTTGGTTTCCCTCCAGAATTGTGCAATTGCTTGTGAGACCTACTCAGCCTACACCTAGACCAAGTCTAGGTGATAAGCCTATGAGGGGAATGAATCGAGATATGATCGATAGGCTGCCTTTGTGCAAGAAAAGCACTGAAGGTTGTGTAATTGACAAAGCAAGACATGTTGTTGTCAAGATTGGAAAGGAGGCTCCAAAACGAAGCTGAGGAAAATTTTTGGATGGTGCTTGTATCTGCTACAACCCTTGGTGACACACTAGTAGAACTCTAGCTCTCTGAATGGACCTTGTTCGTGAAAAGCAAGTCTAACACCTCTGGAAGTATTGCTCGGTTTTTAGCTCCTCTTGGTTTCCACACTAGCTTGATTGTAAGATGTAGCATCTACCAAGCTCTTGGTTGATCAAAACATATTCCAAGCCAAGGCAACATGGTTTTTTTTATTTAGGTTTAGGGGTAAATTGGTGCACAAGAAGTATAGTCGTCAGAGTCTTAGTTTCATCTCCGGTGTTGCTCCGCTACTAGTAGGCCCAGACAGTACCCCAATCGAGTCACATAGGAACACAAGCATGGCTTTGCTACCAAAGAGCTTGGTCAATACACCGATGGAGTTACTTGCATCACCTCTCTGTGCAGGAAGCCTTTCTCTTATTTTACCTTATTCATTTTCATTTTTTCAAACTTTTTTCACTTTTTCATTTTTTCATTTTTCATCTTCGTAATTGTGCATAGCACTTATTTATTCTAGAGGTAGAAGAGGTTGTTCCTGTAGAGAAGTAGTTTATTATACCTCTGACGTTCTTGTTAAGGTTTTTCCCCTCACCTTGCTCTACTTGACTGAGTTGACAAGAATTATCCCAAAAACAACTGACTAGAGTAGGTGATACTAGTTAGCGCGCAAGTGTTGTGTTTTCACCAAGGTTCACTTCGAATAGTATGTATTTTCCTTTGACATATCATGGACCAAAAGTAACAAGCTCTTCATACAGAGGCAGGATGATAGATAACCAAGTAGTGATAGAAACACAAGGCCCCTTGTACTTTACCCAGCTTGCTTCAAGAGTCATACATGGTTTCATGCAAAACTAACCTATGAACGAAACAAGAGAACTATCAAACAATAAAGAAAAGCAAGAGAAAAAGAAAAAGGGAAAGCAAAGCAAGTAAGAAAACAAGCATGCAAGCAAACAACTCAAAAGCAAACACTACTCCTACCCCTAATGATCCAGGTGGATGTTGGTGGCCACCCACCTATCCCATTTGGACCCCCACAACTGTCTCTTTCAGTCTTTTCAGTTTCCTAAATTGTAGCACAGTTTACTTATTTTAGAAGTTTTTCGAGTCTTGAACTTCCGGAGCCATTTTGAGGCCCTAAACGACGTTTTTTGGGAAATCTGGGGGCAACATGGGTCCATGGATTGATGTTTCCCTTCCCAAAGTGGTAGTTCTTGGATCGATCTTTCTATCGAGCTATCATACGTGTCAAACGGAGATCGTATGCCAAAGTTATGACCCCGGGAAATTGATGTACCAATTTACCCAAAACGGGGCCCACCATTTGGCGTTTCATCTTCTAGGGTTAGGTTTTGGAATGTGAAGGGTTTTCCATTTTTTCTCAACAATAATAGGCATTCGAGCCTCATTGTAACACAGTTCAGAATAGTTCAGAGGCATTGTAGCCCACCACATTTCTTTCTCAGAGATAAGCTACCATCGCCCTAGCTGGTTTATTTCCATTTCTGGTTGTAAGCATATTTCAGTATTTTCCATTAATGAAATGAAGTATTATTTCCGCTGCATCTTTGTGTATATGGTTATCTCTGTATTTTGTTGAGTTCCTGTTTAAATCAGAATCAGTGGTATCAGAGCGGTCTGCTTTTTCTCTGTTTTTCTTTGCATGTCCCTGACGAGGTCAGGATATAAGGAGTTAGGGCTTGAACTGGTCGAACCATTGCAAGACCAGCCTCGCAAATCCCGACGGCCTCCCATGGCGGATGAGAAGAAACATGAGGGGGCAGGAGATCCTATCAAAATCTTGCTCGAAGAAGCCCTCGAGCGACAATGGAATGCGATGATGGACAATTTTGTGCAGATCCTTCAGCGACTACCCAGAAGCGATGCATCGGCTTCCAGCAGCTACTCTAGAAATGCCACGCCCTTTAAGGTACAAGTTAATTTTTAAATCCCCATATTCGAGGGTCAGATAGACGCAGATGTGGTAGATAAATGGTTAAATCTGCTAGGAGGGTATTTTCTGTTCATGAATTTTCAAGTCGAGAAAAGATTGTTTTCGCTCTTCTCAAAGCAGCCCCCCACATCAAGGATTGGTGGGAAACCTACTGCGAGTAGAAGGATGAAAGCACAGGCTCACTATTTTCAGCCGCACCCACTTGGTATTCATTTTGAGATGCCATCAAGGAGCAGTACTACCCTATCAAAAGCTATGAGGACAAATACATCAAATGGACCACACTACGGCAAGGACAAGACCAAGATGTAACGGAGTTCACAAACATTTTTCATACCCTTCGCACACAGTTGGGTATAAAAGATTCTAAGCTGCATCTAGTACTCAAATACCATGGCTGCCTACACAGATACATCCAGGAAGAGATGGAGTTCTTGAACATCTCCTCACTTGGCACACCATACTGATATGCTGTCAAAATCGAACAAAAGTTCAAATAGAAGAAGTGAGACTTTGGATCTGCGAATCAGAAGACCAAAGGACAAAGCCAAGGTGGGGTGACCCAAGACAACCCCTCAAAGCCGCAAGAAAAGAACAACACCATGAAGCCAAAGAAGGACACAGGAAAGTGGTGTGAGTTCCACAAGAGTCCCACTCATTACACGAGTGAGTGTCGGACTAAGTAGTCGTTGGTGGCCGAGTTGAAGGCTTCCGAATCAGATGCATGTTCCAACCCTGAGCCAGAACTCGACAAGAGGAATGGCAAAGGAAAGCAGATCATTAATGCGGATCCCAGCACCATTTTTGTCACTGCCAAGATTCAGAAGAATGAGCTCGAAGAGCCAGAGGAGGGGGAACGTCTTTTCCGCTCACAGATGTGGGTGAAGGGTTCGCCGCTGCAATTCATTGTCAACAGTGGCAGCCAAAAGAACCTTATTTTAGCAGAGGTCGTGAAGCGGTTGGGCCTACCGACTACACCACACCCACAGCCATACAGTATCGGGTGGCTTCATGAAGGACGAGATCTCAAAGTCGCCAGCAGTGCCGCCTTCCCTACAGCATCAAGCCATTCAAAGATGAGGTATTGTGTGATGTTACACCTCTGGATGTTTGTGATGTATTATTAGGCCAACCATACTTGTGGAGGCGACATGCTGTGTATGAGTCAAGGCCTCGTGCTGTCATTATCTCTTTGAATAATTCATTATACAGGATACCGGAGGTAGCCCCACCTACCACCGCATCTTTTATCAATGCTAAGAAAGGCAGCAAGCTCATATCACAGACCAGGAAATTCATCTGTATGGTTCACTCCCAAAGTAAGGGGAAGATCGTTGCTACATCCATGACCACCGCAAAGGGTTCCTCCACACAGCAGCAGCAGTAAAGGGATACGGTCATGACAGAACACAGGAACAACTTCTCCTCACCCATAGGGGTACCACACAAGCTTCAGGTGGGCAACAAAGTCTGGTTGCATCGACAGAAAGAACGCCTTACCAGAACCCATCAGAAGCTCAGACCACTCCAACATGGTCCTTACAGCAGTACCAAGCTTGTGGGAAACAATGCTTTGGAGCACAGCATTCCTCCATTCCTTCACCTGCACCAAGTGTTCAATGTGGACCGTCATCGACCATGCTTCCCACCATTACTGGACACATCAGACAGTGCAGAACAAGTTCAGCAGATGGAGGAACTCAACGCAGTGGGGAGCATTGATTCGTAAGGGGGAGGAATGATCCAGTTGGCTATTGGTGGCCACCTGCCAAGTCCATCTGGACCCCCATCATTGTCTCTTTCAGCATTTTCAGTTTCCTTAATTGTAGCACAACTTACTATTTTTAGCAGTTTTCGGGAACTGAACTTTCGGAGCCGTTTTGAGGCCCTAAACGACGTTTTTTGGGGAATCCGGGGGCAACATGGGTCCATGCAATGGACTAATGTTGCCCATTCTAAAAATGGTAGTTCTCAGATAGATCTTTCTAACGAGCTATCATACGTGTCAAACGGAGATCGTATGCCAAAGATACGACCCCGGGAAATTGATGTACCAATTTACCCAAAACGGGGCCCACAATGTGGCGTTTCATCTTCTAAGGGTCGGTTATGGAATGTGAAGGGTTTTCCATTATTTCTCAATAATAAGTAGGCCTTCGAGCCTCATTGTAACACAAGTTCGGAACATTTGAGAGACATGTAGCCGCACATCTCTTCTCAGAGATAAGCTACCATAGTCCTAGCTGGTTTATTTCCAATTCTGGTTGTAAGCATATTTCGGTATTTTCCATTAATGAAATGAAGTTTTATTTCCGTTACATCTCTTTATTTATGGCTATCTCATCTCTGTAGTTATGGTTATCTCTGTAATCTATTGCGTTCCTGTTTAAATCCGGATCATAAAGCTACAAAAATGCTCAGAAATAGAAAACACACTTATATTGACTAACCCAGTAAAAATATTCATAGTAAATTGAAAAGAGAATAAAAAAGACTAAACTTGCATGAAACCATCTCTAAGAGATTGATTTCAAACAAAGACATAATAATTTTTTTCAACATTCACAAAATAAACATGCCTACCCTAAAGTACTCATCATTAGCACACATCACAAGACCTATTGCCGCAGAGAAAGGAAGGGCGTTGTCCGCTAAACAGTGAGCAACACTGGGTAGACGTAGAGGAGGTTATTGGAGATCCCATTACGTTACTTGGTAGGAGAGGAAATAACAAAACAAAAACCGGAACATGGTCGTATTTCAACATGAAAATGCCATGCGAAATTAAGTAACTACCCTTTCAGGTGGATACAATGCAACATTTAACTAAATCACCCTCATTTTTTTGAGGGCCAAGCGAAGAAATATTTCTGAAAACTATAGGTGTGTCGAGGTAAGTCTAATTAAGGATATAATAAATAAAAAATAAATAGCCCTTATTACGAGCAACTGTTAAAACGAAACTATGGCTGATGACTCATTCGCAGCCTCACTGATGGTCATTCCCTGCAGTAGGCTTCTATACTTACCTAACTGTGCTCGACACATTTCCTTGGAGTAAGCAAGGGAGCTGATCCTCATGCGAAGATTGGTTTCGATACCTATGCGAACTCGGGTTGTGTGAGATGTATATTTGAAATATATAGAGGCCTAACAGTGTGGGAGAACTAAATAATCTGGATAAATCCCAATTATTTTAAAAGATTTTATAGATTTAATTTTTATCTCGTTTCTTTGAGACAAAACAAGAAACAAAGGATAGTAAAAAAACATAATTTTACTCTATTAAAATCTAACATTATAAAAGAAAATAAACATGTAACTATGCAGGAATATTCAATGAAAGTAATACTTAACGATTTACCCCAGCTCTTAAATACATAGTCTTAGAAATCTAAGGCGTTAGAGATCATGAATGTTTGTGGGTATATCTTTACATGGAGTTGGAATACAAAAAAAAAAACTATAATAGTAGCACATGTATATTTAAACATTAGTGGGTTTTACTTGTGAATAAATTGCCTAGTCAAAATTTAGATTCTAGAATACATAGTCTTAGAAATCCAAGGCATGGGACATCATGAATTTTTCTGGGTCTATCTTTACATGGAGTTGGAATACAAGATATAACTATAAAAGTAGCACATGTATTTAAATCTTAGTGGGTTTTATTTACGAATAAACTGCTGATTAGGGAATCAAAATTTATATTCTCACATGTAATAATAGAAAAAACGCATAGCATGCATTCTACAATTATTGGTTGAATCTGTAATTCTTTTGCCTCTATTCCACAAAAAAAAAGCAAAAAAAAGAAGTATTAAGGAAAACAAATGTGCATAACAAAATTTTCCAACCACACACAATTAATTTAGACAGTCCATTACAAAACCATTCTAAACTACAACTAAAAAACAAAAAGGTACATACCTTGCCCCTATAGGAGCCAATCATGTGTTCTCTTCTCTTCTCTTTCACATCATCCTCCCTCCTAATTCCAAGCAAAAGAATCCAACCTCCTCTCCCTCCTAACCCTAACCAACTATATGTAACCTCCTCTCCCTTCTAACCCCAACCAAGTATATCCAACCTCCTAAGCCTCCTAACCAACAACCAACTAGAGCTCGCTATAGATTAAGACCGAAAAAAGAAAACATAAACCAAGCCAAACAAAAATTAAAAAATAAAATGAAAACCAGAAACCCAGAAAGAAACACAAACATGAAACAATTAGTGAATTAAGCATGGTCATGCTTGAAGAACAACAAAAACATAATACAATTTAAAACATCTAACCAATGAGGCTCTGATTTCCTCTTGTGGAAACCTAAAGAGCCAAGCCATGTCCAATCTCCTACTCACCCAAATCAGAACTGATTAGATGGAACATTACTAAGGGTAAGGACATAATAAAAAAAAATTGCTTCATTAATTGTATATTAAACTATGAATGATTATGTCTTACAATTGTTTCTAGACGACATAAATTACATTTTACCTATGCATGAGCATGAGACTCAGAAGGAAAAAGCCTTCCAACTCATTGCAAAAATCAAATAAAATATCTACACGCAATGGAGTGGGATCCTTTAGCCTGCAATTTCTATGTTTTCTTAGTTAAAATATGATAAGAATAGAGAATAAAGCATGTTATCTTTTTCAGTTTAAAAATTAGGATAAGAGTGGAGAATAAAGCTTCACGCTTTAAATCGTTATGTAAAAAGGAAAAAGCTCGCTTTTGTAAAACATAAGGTGTGGGAAGGCCTATCCTTAATTATATATAAATATAAAGTGGCAGCAAAGATCTTAGAAGAGAGAGGAGGATGCCAGAAGTATCATTATGAAAGTTCCTCTTCGCGTTCTGAAGAGAAATTGATGATATCTTGTTATATTATATGGATGTAATCAATAATTGATTTTGACTATGTATTAAGGATTGGAATTACATTCCTATTCTTCGCTTAGCGCTTACTGTGTATTGATGCTGTATTGTGTATTGGAAGTCTTGATGTTTTACTGTGTATTGGAGTATTGTCAATCCATGTGTTTTTATGCCGAACTTTGATCTAGATTGTACATGGTTATAAGACATTGAAAATCTCACGATTTTACCGGTTCTCGTCTTCAAAGTTTCAGGATATAGTAAGTGATCTGATCATGCGATGGACAGGCTATTGACACGTTGAGTAGTTATTATGTTGTTTATTGAAAGGCTGGAATTGCCTTAGTATTCTCCACTGAAGACTTTACTTTGTTTCTTTTCATTGTAAAGACTTCCGCCACTTTAATTTAATTCTATTACATTCAAACATGAAACATTATATGAGGTCTGAGATTTATGGTAGTAGAACATCATAAGAATCGGCGTAAGGGAGTGTTGGTCTGAGGAGGTCAGCGTGTATTCGAGCGCGTATTGGAATAGTTAGTTTGGAGATCCGCTGATAGGGAAGGAACACTCTATTTGTGCAGAGGAATTATAATAATTCTCTTGTGGGCGACAGTGAAATCTCATTAATAGTTCAACTGAATACCGCGTCATAGAAGCTCGAATTTTTTCTCCTTGTCCGAGGCCACAGTGGCCACAGTGATGCCCGATGGGAGGCTAGCCAATAGAACAGTTGCTTTCTAGAGGCACCGATAAACTATAAATTACCACAGATTCAAGGGTTCACAAGATTGAAGAGATTAGTCACTCTCCACATGGAGAGATATGCTGGTACGTTACCGATTATTGGGAGCAGTTTCGCATCTCCAAAACCTGAATGGCTTGTTTTTCTCAATGAAATGCGAGTGTTCACATTAAATCTAGGAGTACTAGTCTATTGTGTCACTTAGAGTCTTTGGTCAAATCTATTGGCTGATAAGTTTGGTAGCGGTTGGATCATAGAGCTTGGTTCCTCACTGTGAGATCATAAATCTTAGCGTGAATATAATTTGTTTTGATGTTGTTAAAATGAGCGAATGTTTTCACATAGCTTGGAAGCATACCAATACTTCATTCATGATTGTTACTAGAGCAGTCAGACATGTTTAAATCTGAGGGTGGAGAGTCGATAGCAGATGCTTAAAAAAGAACGGTATTTGCATTTTTATATGCACAATATTAGGAGATCCTTGGTAATGCAGGCCTCGCTTGCATCAGGTGGTATTAGAGCTAGAATGCTCTATTGAAGATATTTGTTTATTTTCTGAATGAGGACAGGAAAGTTCTGTTGAGAACTGAAGTTTTCTATTTGAATATTTTTAAATTTGATATGCAACATACACAATTGCAAGTAAACATGATTGCAGAAGTAGAAGAAGACAAGATCATGCAGGATCTTAAAGGCGAGGTGATTTTTTGATCTGAATTTTATGATTTAAGTTGCAGAGAAGATGATGGGAGTGAACCTCGCATTCATTTGAAGGCTGAATAAGGAGGACAATTGCAGTGTCCTGAAGAAGAAGGTGAGTTGAAGGGATAGCCTGAAGAGAGCAGAGGAGAGTGCTCGAAAGGTTCCAGAGGCAGTGAACCATTACTTACCAAAAGACTGAGTGAGGAGAGCTTGGTGAGGTAAGTGGCAGTAAGAGAGATTGTTGTTGGAGAGGCTAGTACAACTCATTGTGAGTAAGAAACTCATGAAGAAGCAGTCTGCAAGAGGGAGAGCGACTTTCAGAGGAAAAGGAAGTCAAGGTGGTAGAGGAAGATCTACAACACCTAAAGAGGGAGCTAGGAGTAGCTCAACCCAACATGCAACCACAGGAGGTGATGCAAGAGGCAGAAAGAGTTTTTCTAGAGGAAAAGGAGGCAGAGGAATAGGTTTGGAGAAATGCCACAGAGATGAGATGACTACAGAAGTTCGAGAAAGAGAGATTGTAGTAATAAAGGTACAATTGCAGGTACTAGAAGAATGGCTGCAAGAGTAGGAATATCAGAAAGGAAAATAGATCTTTCCACTGAAGGGAAAGAGAGTAATTTGGCGACAATTGTAGAGAAGGTTGAGACAAATTGTGATTACCTTGTTGAAAAAGGGACTTAGATTTCTTGAGCCACAGAGGGAATTTGCAGATTCCACATGCAGATATGTTTAAAGGAAAATGATGGAGGAAGCAGTCAAGACTAAAAATTATTGTGGTTTTAAAACTAATGAGTTGTGTATGTTTGCAGGTGCATAGGAGGTTTCCATTGGTGAAACAGAGGACAAGATCGTTAATGATTTCTTGAGTTATTGGGTAAATCCAGATCAGGTGGATAATGTAAAACCATGTATTTTTGTAGCTAACAATTGTGATGTGATTATAGGTTTTACTGAGGAGGATGTGCAATCTTGCGAAACTGTTACAACACAAGAGGAAGTTCTTATGGATGTTGAAGAAGAGAATCAGTCTGGAGCACAGATAAGGGAAGTAACAGCTCATACTATTGAACATTTTCTGCAAACTGAAAGTTTAAGTATGAATGCAGGGATGACACATGATGATGATCAATTTGTTATAAATGCTGATAAGGAAAAATTGTTTTTATTAAGGGATGGACAGATAACTGAGTTTATTGCAGCAGTTGAGAATCAGAATTATGTTTTGATAAGAGATGATGAGATGGTAACAATAGGAATCTTGGCTTGTGAAAGTATTGCAGATTGCACATAAAGTTTCTCAAAGGAGATGACAGGTTTATGGAATGAGTTAAGTCTTCTAGAGAAGAGACTAGAAGTACAAAAGATAAATATTCAGAATATAAAGACAGAGATGAATGAAAATAAAGAGGTTTACTTTTATGATCCAGAATACAGAGGCATTCTCAAAGAAGATCATGCTGAGGATAGACTGAGTGATAATCTCAAGAATGATTGGGATCAGTATACTGAAATGCTAGCAGAAGGAAGTAAGGAACTCATGCCTTATGATTTTTATTCTAACAATTGTTTTGTGAGTACAGGTCTTAATGAAGATGCTGGAGAAAATCTGCTAGACAAAGAAATTGAACTGATGAGGTGGATGATGATGAAAGTATCTTGGAAGAGGCCAGCAACAATGAAACAAAAGGGAAGCAGCAAAATGAAAACAAGGACAGATTGTGAAAGTGCAGCTAGTGGAGGAAGACAATATAAGATATGTAGACCTAGAGAAAAGCAGCAAGCAACAGTAGATGATGACTTGTAGAACAAAGTGTGGGATCCTAGAAGACAAGGACAAAGACTCAAAATGCATGATGATGAGATCATGATCATTTTCAACCTTGGGAGTCTGATGTAGGAGCATGCGACTCAGAAGGAAAAAGCCTTACAACTCATTCCAAAAATCAAATAAAACATTTACACGCAAGGGAGGGATCCTTTAGCTTGCAATTTCTATTCTTTCTTAGTTAAAATAGGATAAGAATAAGGAATAAAGCATGTTATATTTTTCAGTTTAAAAATTAGGATAAGAGTGGAGAATAAAGCTTCACGCCTTAAATCATTATGTAAAAAGGAAAAAGCCTACTTTTGTAAAAGATAGGGTCTGAGAAGGCCTATCCTTAATTATATATAAAAATAAAGTGGCAGCAAAGCTCTCAGTAGAGAGAGGAGGATACCAGAAGTATCATTATGAAAGTCCCTCTTCGCGTTCTGAAGAGAAATCGATGATATCTTGTTAAATTGTATGGATGTAATCAATAATTGATTTTGACTGTGTATTAAGGATTGGAATTACCTTCCTATTCTCTGGTTAGTGCTTACTGTGTATTGATGTTGTATTGTGTATTGGAAGTCTTGATGTTTTACTGTGTATTGGGGTATTGTCGGTCCATGTGTTTTTATGCCGAACTTTGATCTAAATTATAGATGGTTATAAGACATTGAAAATCTCACGATTTTACCAGTTCTGGTCTTCAAAGTTTCAGGATATAGTAAGTGATCTTATCATGTGATGGACAGGCTATTGACGCGTTGAGTAGTTATCGTGCCGTTTATTGAAAGGCTGGAATCGCCTTAGTATTCTCCACTGAAGACTTTACTATGTTTCTTTTCATTGTAAAGACATCCACTGCTTTAATTTAATTCTATTATAGTCAAACATCAAACATTATATGAGGTCTCAAATTTATGGTAGTAGAACATCATAAGAATCGGCGTAAGGGAGTGTTGGTCCGAGGAAGTCAGCTCGTATTGGAGTGCATATTTGAATAGTTAGTTTGGATATCCGCTGATAAGGAAGGAACACTCTGTTTGCGCAGAGGAATTATAACAATTCTCTTGTGGGCGACAGTGAAATCTCATTAATAGTTCAACTCAATACCGCGTCATAGAAGGTCGATTTTTTTTTATCCTTGTCTGAGGCCATAGTGAAGACCGATGGGAGGCTAGCCAATAGAAAAATGGCTTTGTAGAGGCGTCGATAAACTGTAAATTACCACATATTCCCGGATTCACAAGATTGAAGAGATTAGTCACTGTTGACATGGAGAGATATGTTGGTACTTTACCGATTCTTGGGACCAGTTTCGCATTTCCAAAACCTGAATGGCTTGTTTTTCTCAATGAAATGCGAGTGTTCACATTAAATCTAGGAGTACCGGTCTGTTGTGTCGCTTAGAGTCTTTGGTCAAATCTATTGGGTGATAAGTTTGGTAGCGGTTGGATCATAAAGCTTGGTTCCTTGGTGTGAGATCATAAATCTTAGCGTGGATATAATTTGTTTTGATGTTGTTAAAATGAGTGAATGTTTTCACATAGCTTGGCAGCATACCAATACTTCATTCATGATTGCTACTAGAGCAGTCAGACATGTTTAAAGCCGAGGGCAGAGATTCGATAGCAGATGCTTAAAAAAAAAACGGTATTTGCATTTTTATATGCACAGTATTGGGAGATCCTCGGTAATGCAGTCCTCGCTTGCAGCAATCTTGCACATATTTCTAGACACTCTATCTAACATGATATTTGTCTCATTTTCATCATAGGGCCATTAGACATCCACATTTATGAGAAAGGCCCATAACTAGAATATGAACACTTAGTAGCATAACTTCTATGATAGCCCATCAAAACTTGTCCTCCAAGTTTCAACATTCATAGTTTGAGAAAGCAAATAGACATGAGTTTCAATGGGCATTACTTTTTTATAGAATTGTAAACAAGCATTAGTTTCAATGTTTCTTTGGCACTATTTTTTTAATTTAATTGTTTCTAATCTCATATAAGTGGAGATAAATAGGAGCCATGGTAATATTTTAATGATTATTTCGTAATAAATTAATTTTATTAGGGTTTAAACACTTGATTTAGATATGCAAGGAGGTTATCACTTCGAATTTCATTCATTTATCAAGTGGCTACTACTAGAATATACTAGCATCATTCCATTTACACCCTTAGATCAAAAATATTAAATAACAAAATGATTAAACTAAGTTAAAAGGAAAAATTAATAATAGGTAAAGCACCTAGGTAATGAAACCTTTGTCAATTCTCCAAAATGCCATTAAAAATATGCTCTACTAATAATTGATGCTAGAAGTGACCTTGTTGGATAGATTTTCTAAATATTTCTCATTTATATTATATCTATTATATATTATATATATATATATTAATAATTATTTATATAGCCATTGGTATGAGGAATCAAACCCTTTTAACGAGTGATAAATGTGGAATTATAATGAATTAAACAAAAAATAGATTTAAGATAATCCTATCCTTTTTACTTAATGAAATAATGGAAAAACAAAAACTGGTATGGTTTTCATCGGCACAAACAACTTGATAGCAACCCTGTGTTATTGTCATAACAACCCATTGACAAACTCATGATTGGTATTCGATGTCATATCCGCATAAATTGAGCCATTTCTACTTGCAAGACCAACATCTCTGTAGGCATAGCTATTCCCATCATAACCGACAGGAGTGTCAACCTCTCCTTTCTCTGTAGACCATCCCAATCTAGTATGACCAGTTTTACTGAGGTAAACAACCTTGATCTCAAAATACCATGCCCCCTCCACCACACCCCTAGTAGCCCTCACCAATTTGTATCCTTTAGTACTCCCTGCAATTAGTCTATCTTTACTCAGCTCAATCTTTTTTTCCTTGTGGATCCTTGAGAGACAAATCCTCATGTTTGGGTTGTCATCCTCATCATCAAGCGACCTAGTGGCGGGGGTTATGAGAGTAGTATATTTTGCTGTGGGTTTGAATTTAACCCTGTTCATCTTACCCGCCTTCCT
>APFE031175871.1:0-34962 GCA_000404065.3 Pinus taeda
CCCCGTAGAGGGGGGCTACCTGCCCCCCTCAAACCCCCCAGACAGGGGTGGCTGCCTCCCCCCCTCTAACCCCCCGATTCACTATGTAGGTTAGTCGTGGAAAGAATATAACACAACCCAACAGGATTCCCACCTCAAATTCCTATATCTAATGTTGATATGTAATTGGAAATTGACAAGAAGATGCTGAGATAAATTTGCATCACTGTTCCTTGTAAAGAAACTGACACATGTTGCATTCTCTCAAGTCTTTTTGAAGGTCAGATAATTCTAACTTCAATTGTTGTTCTTGTGCCAAATACTAATCAAAGAGGAAATGATTATAGTAAAATGTCATTAGTGTATTAGCCATATCATGTAGATGCCACATATGACTTCAAATATGGTGTTCGTTTAGTATTCGGAGGTGGAAAATCTTCAGCACGAGAAACAATTGGAAGAGTAGCCGTTGGGGCTATGGAAACGAAGATACTTCAGCTAAAATTTGGAACTAAGGTTCTATCATACATATCACAGTTTCAAAAGAGTTTCTCCCAGATGGGGTTATTGATCATGACACATTGACTCAGGCTAAGATATAAAGTAATATTATTAGATGTCTAGATCTCGTATATGTTTAGAACATGTTAACTATTATAGATGATGTTTGAACAAAATGTGACTCAATTGGTGGGGTCGTTACTGGCATTGTAAGGGATGTACCAAGGGGAGCTTGTCAAATACTAATGAACCAAGACTTGGCATAGGAGAGAGGATCATTATTTGGAGGAGAAAGTGGTGACTTAATCTTCCACTATTGGGTCTAGTGTTGCATCATTGCAGTCATGTATCTTGGGACTTTCACTTAATACATGAAGCTCTTGGATATGTCACACTTCCATGCATATATTGTGAATGTTGTAAGAGTATTATTTCATTGTTTTTGGTGTATGTTTAGGTTTACATACTAATAAAAAAAAAATATTTCATGGATTTAATATGCATCTTGTTGCATGTGCGTTGTTACTTTCTTTTATGATCGTTGTTATCTTGTGAACTACTTTGTAGGTTAATTAATGATTCTTTCTACGCACTTGTGTGTCTCTTTTAGGATAGTATTATTATTTTTCTTCTAGAGGCTCACCCTTTATTTCCCTTTCGTGGAAGAACCTTATACACATTGCAATTGTATGCCTCAAAGTGACAACTTTCTTGTTTCAAAGGTTGTTTTCATAATCTCTTATTTTGATACTTGCAGCTACGGAAAATTCTAAGAATAATGGTGCTCGGGCCTATTCTCTGGATGGCGCTCCTTCTCCAAATGGTGTGAGGTTTATTTGGGAATTTATACTAGGGATACCCCTTGTGTTGGCAGAATTCCAACACCATAAACAAGAGGCGTTAGAAGGAGGGACATATGACAAGTTGATCTCATTAACGTCTATTTTGAACCTTTTATCTTGACTAGATTCTTCCCAAATTATAATCCCGAGATGTTTTTCGAAAAGATCAAATCTTACAATCCTTATAGAAATCATTCATAACTTGTCACATCTCAAGTTTGATGGAAATGGTTGGACAACCGTGCTTGGGCATATGATTTTATTCATTTTATTTTTCCTTTTTAATGGAATATGTTGTAATGATACTCAAGCTAAATTGTTTACCCTCACACTTGAATTTCGTGTTAAGTGTTGGTGTCATACATTACCAGTTTCTTGTATTCATTCATTTGAGCAACTTGTTAAGGAGTTTTGTGAAGCTTTTGACATGTATGATTATAAAGATTTATACTAAAGGATCAATCAACTTAGAATGAAACCAAGTGAATCAATTGAGGATTTTCTTGATCGGTTTCTTCACATTTTCTTTGAATTCTCTGAAGAAGATGTGGATTGGGTTTTTGTGAGTGAAAAAATTCAACTCTTGGTTCTAATCTCCTTGAAGCAATTTATATCAAATTCTCCTGATGATTTTTCTTTTCCAAGTTTTGTCGTTCATGAGGCACCTCCATTCTCGGAGGAGGAATCTATTACTCATTTTATTCCTTTCCCTCCTCCTTTCTCATTACCAAACAAAGGTGCCCCACATGTTGAGGTTGGAGTTGTGAAATCTGAAAACCAAATTGTTAATCCATTTCTCCCACATTCATCTTCTTCTCATGAACCAATTTTCATTTAGAGAAGCATGCATGGTTCTCATGATTCCATCGAATCTATTGTGGAGGTTGGTCCCTTGGTTCTTCAAGATAACACTAGCATGCATAATCTTAGTCTTGAATTTGATTGCATTTAAAGTAGTGTTTCTTCAAGGGATACCTCTCATCCTCTATCATTTATGCCTCATGACCCTTTGCACCTTGATTTATTTAATAAATTTGTTCTACCAGTAATTGTCCATAATACTTTTGATTCTCAATTTGTTGGTTCACATCGTGGTAAAATACAAGGTGTCTATATCTCATAAGTAGAGGAGAAAAAGAGTGAAGGCACTTTCCATAACTACAAGGAAAATACCTTCTAGTGGAGGTTATAACAGAGGTTTTTAGTGTTATAAAATTGACAAAAATTGTCAAAAAAACCTCCGATAGAACATCCATTTGCGGTAGTATATGTTTTAGTAGAGATGATAATAGAACTTCATCATAATTGAAAAAATCTGGCAGCCAAAGGTTTTAGCAACTTTTGTTTTAGCTGTGTGCTTCATGGAAACAATAACAGTGGTGCACTAAATAAATAAAAGCATAAGGGTGTATACATAACCAAAATCCCCAATGCGTTGAATGCAAATAACGCCAGTGCTTGAAATGTATATAGCCATGATGTGTATACATTAACAAAACACCCCGAGGCATTCTTAAGGAATGACACTCGGGAAAGCAGAAAAATATTGCAAACCCAATGTTTTAATTTAAACTCATAGCTCCAATGCGTATGTTTTACATAAAAGCACCAGTGCACTACTGACATAAAAGTATCGTTCATGTTAATTTAAATAATGCAACAACGATGAAAATAATATTTTGTATCACTGAGTCGTTAGTTTTATGAAAGCACTGGTGTTTTAAGAATTACAATGCACCAGAGCATTAAATACAAACAACACCGATGCTTGAAGAATATATTGCCCTAGTGTTGTTGTTTTTAAAAAAGGCATTGGCCATGCAAAAATCTTGAAGTAACAGTGTTGTTAGATAAAATAATGCACCAGTGTGTGTTTATGTTATGGATGAACCGATATTTTGTATGATATTATCTCTTTTTTAGAAACATCGACCTATGACATTAAAATTATTTTGATTTTTTTAATTTGTTATTCATCGAAAAATTGAAATATATCTTGTAACAATATTCATATAAATTAAATTTTTATTAGTGAATTTGTATATGATGTTTGGATTAATTTGCTACATCATCAGATTTTACATCTCTTCACTATAATATTTAATCATCCATATGTTTAATCAGTGGTGTAACATTTCATACGAAAGTCGATAACGCAATAAAATAAATTAAAATGTATTTTCGTTATATATCAATAAGAGGCTCTTTGTCCAAGTAGAAAATAAATGGAAGGTGACGACGGGAACGAAGTAGGAAGACAAACAAGGGTTTCAAACTGTTCCAGAGGCAGTTCTCCATGGAAGGATGCAAAGGAGGAAGCTCCACTCCCTCCTACAAGCAAGTTGTGGCCAGTAGGGGGAAAAAACCAAAGGAAATGACAGAGAGCCTTTAGAAGGAAAGGATAGAAGCAGTGAAGAAGAACAGGAGAAAACAAGGTCAAGGAAGCATAACGATGCAAAGGAAAATGAGGAAGAAGACAAGGAGCAAGGCACCAAAGACAAAGCTCACATGGGACCATGCAAACCTAAAGCGGCAGTAACTCCCAGGGTCATTTTAAATGATCCGACACTGTAGGCGCACAAGGATCACATGCAAACATATGTAATAATTTGTAAATTCATGGGTTTATGGCCCACTTAAAAAGCTTTACAAATGTGGATTAAATACCACTGGAAACCAAAAGGCAGCATCAATCTACATCTTGGGTCTAAGGGTTTTTTCACTATAGTATTTGCAAGTTTTGAAGATAAGGACAGAGTGTTTGAAGGAGGGCCCTACTTTTATGCTGCAGCAAGCCTCTATATGTGACCTTGGATTATGAATTTTGTTCTGGAATGCGAACTTTTTACTTTGGTCCTAGTTTGGGTAAGACTCTATTCTCTACCTCTTGATTACTGACAAACAAAATCTCTAGCAACCATAGGAAATAAGTTAGGACATTTTGTCAAAGTTTCTGAGGCCACTAGAAGGGGAAAGTATACTTTGCTAGAATATGTGTGGAGATGGATCTCTCTGGAGCTTTGCCAGACGAGGTTATTCTGGAAGTTTTTTATGAAGAATGGACACAAACAGTAGATTATGAACATATTCCATTCAGATGTCACAAATGTCACAAGCATGGACATCTTTTCAGAGACTGCTCTCCTAGTAAAACAGAGAGCAAAAAAAAATCTAACACAATGAAGGATACTGAAAGTTTCTTCAAGGTGGAACATAAAGGAAAAGGAGGAAAAAGAGGACCAAAAACACGTAAAGTAGCAGGGTAGCAAGCTAGCCAGAACATGTTTCAATTCCTCGAAGTAGACAAAGGTTCAATAGAAACAAATAAGGCAAAGGAAGGAAACCTAGTTTAGAAGGCAAAAGCAGAAGACAGTGAACAAATACAAGAAAATGACAAACAAAAGATTTTATGATGAGTGATGCAGAACAGGAGATGGATCTTGAAATGACCCAAAGTGAGATGGAAATGGAGGAGCATGAACTCCATGAAATTCTTGAAAAGGAGAACCTAGATTTAGAAGGTTTCTTGAATCAAGGAACCAAAGAAGGGTTAGACTCGTTACCTACAGAGGAGTTCAATAGGGTTCAACAGCTGTTTTTATGGAAAACCTAGACTAAAGGGGTGGACAAACAAAAACAAAAAGATAGGCAAGGTAATGAAGGAGTGAAAACGATGAAAAAAACAACAAGACTAGCACCCAGAAACCCAGGAAAGAAAAGGGGCGGAAAAAAGCAGAATGAGCTGTTGATGGAATGTGGAAAGCTAATGATAGATTCAGGTAAGATGAAAAACCTATCCAGTTACTCCTTTACTAATATTTAATAATAAATTTCACTTCTTGGAATATCAAGGGTCTAGGTAGTAAAAGGAAACAAATATTACTGAGTAGTAGAATGAAACAAGCAGCTCTGGATGTGATTTTCATTCAGGAAACTAAGTGTTCCATCCAGAAGATAAGAGACATCCATAGTAAATGGGTCAATATATTTGAGTTTCTAGAAGTCAAAGCAGAGAATACGGTAGGAGGTATTCTCACTCTTTAGAACCCACAAAAAATTAGCCTTATAGATGCGGAGGCAACTAGGGATTATTTATCTGTAGTAATACAACCTGTGGGAGAGAAGGAAACCTACTTGGTAACAAATGTTTATGGCCCTCAAAGAATGAATGACAAACTCAGGCTTTTAAACTCTCTGGAGACTCTTAAATATAGACATGTAGGAATACCCTAGATCTTGGGGGGTGATTTCAACATGATCAAATCACTTACGGAAAAAAAGGGGGAACTAGAGTTCTAGGCAAAGACTATTTGGCTTTTCAAACCTTTATCGATAAGATGAAGCTAGTGGACATTGTAACAAGTAACGGAACCTTTACTTGGAACAATAAAAGAGGAGGAGAGTCTTAGGTAGCCTCAAAATTAGACAGATTCATAATCTCAGAGGATCTTATACTCAATGACAAGGAAATGGTAGGAAGAGTGCTCCCCTTTGGAGGCTCAGATCACTGTCCTGTACAACTGGAGGTTCGGGGAATTGGTACCCCCAAGAACAAACCTTTTAGATTTGAGAACATCTGCCTTTCCCACCTAGATTTCATCAAAAACATAGCCAAATGGTGGTCAGAAGATTTAAACTTTCAAGGAACCAGAATGTTCCTTCTACAGAAAAGATTAAAACACATCAAGCTCCGGCTTAAAGATTGGAACAAAAATGAATTTGGCAATATCTTTGCAGAGAAAATAATTATTTAAGGTAAATGAAGGAACTAAACCAAGCCCTTATAAGGGAGGGACATGAAAAAGTCAGAAGTGATCAAGCCACCAAATATCATCAAAATTGTGAGCATTTATGCAAACAAATCTAGAGTCCAGTGGCTAAAAGAAGTTGAACGTAATACTAGATTTTTCCACAAATCTACCATGGAAAATAGAGCACATAGTAGAATTTTTTTGATCAAGGATAAAAGAGGAAATACTCTCAACTCTCTTGAAGAAATAGAAGTAGTTCTATTATAGCACTTTTGAAACATAGCACAAGAAACCTGTTATGATAGAGATCACTACATCCGGGACTTCACTAAGCATATACCTAGGATGGTTTCTAGAGAGGATAATGTCAACCTTTACAGGCCAGTGACCGAAGAGGAAGTTAGTGGGGTACTCAAAGAAATGCAGAATGGTAAGGCTTCAGGCCCAGATGGTTTCAATGTTGACTTCTTCATAGCCTACTGGAATATTGTTAAACAGGGCACTCTGCAGGTAGTGGAAGATTCTAGAATAAGCAAAACCATTTTGAAGGCTCTAAACACCTCTTTCATAGCCCTAATCCCTAAACAAGAGTCGGCTCAAACCCCTGATAGGTTCATACCAATAGCTTTGTGCAATGTGGTTTACAAGATAATATCAAAAGTTGGCAAACAAACTCAAACCCCTCTTGCCTTCACTAGTTTCGGGGGAACAATCTGGATATGTGGAAGGAAGGCAAATTCTTAATAACATCATCCAAGCACATGAAATGGTGCACTCTCTTACAATCAAGAGAAAGGCTAGAATGATCATGAAATTGGATATAGCCAAAGCTTATGATAAGCTAAATTGGCTCTATATCAAGAAAGTTCTTATTGCTTTCAGGTTTGACCACAATTGGGTAAGATGGATCCTGGCTCTGGTTACTTCTTCCAATTTTTCAATTCCAGGTTAATGGTTCTCCTTCGGAGACTTTCCCTCCTTCCAGAGGCCTTAAGCAGGGTGACCCTCTCTCGCCTTTTCTTTTCATCCTCATGATGGAAGGACTGGGTAGGTCTATCAAGAATGTAAAAGAAGTTGGTAATATCAAGGGTCTCCAACTCTCTGACAATGGACAGGCCTTGACTCATCAACAATTTGTGGATGACACCATGCTGCAAGGAATACCCACAATCAAAGAAGCTCTTGCATATAAACAAATCCTCAGTGAATTTTCCATGCCCTCAGGTATGGAAGTTAATCTTTCCAAATCTAAGATTTTTTTTCTTCAATACTAACATTGCTATTTAGAGGAACATATCTAGAATTCTAGGCTTTCAAAGAGATTCTCTCCCTTCGAAATATCTTGGAGTTCCACTAACTGCTAAACCGTTACACAAGAGCATCTGGGAGCCGATGATTAGTAAGCTACAAGATAAAACCAGGAAATTTACTATGAGATCATTAAACTTGGTTGGCAGGTTGGTCCTCACAAAGGTTGTACTATAATCAATCCCAATTTTTATGCTTTCAGCAATCCCTGCTCCTAAAGGAGTCCCGCATCAAATGAGAAACATACAAAGAGACTTTCTTTGGGGCAAGGGGGAAGAAAACAAGAAATGGGCCTTAGTTGCCTAGGAAAAAATTTGCAAACCCAAAAACCATGGGGGTCTTAGATTGGATGATCTTGAGATTCTAAGCAAGGTTCTAGGGGCAAAATTATGGTGGCGATGGATAAAAGAACCAGAAGCACATTGGGCTATCACTTGGAAAGAAAAATATGCAAGCTCTTGGCTAGATAATGGCCGCATAAGGATGGATGGTAATATAAGAGGATCACATATTTGGAACAAATCCTAGGAAAACAGAGGCTTAATTCAAGATAACAACTTCTAGGAAATTAGAGAGGGAGACTTAGTCTTATTCTGGAAGGATAGATGGCAACAAGAACCTATTCTATTACAGGAGGATTTGGAGGACCTCAAACCAGAGACAGAAAATAAGGAGCTCACCAAGGTTAAGGATTTCTGGGATCAAAGCAAAAGTTCAGAGAAAAGGAGAAATTGGAGGAAATTTCATCTCAGGGATGACAGTCCTTTAAAATCTAAGGCCATAAGGCTGATGAAAATGTTAGAACAAAGGAAAATCCTAGTTTCGAGGGGGCATGACCAGCTGAGATGGGGCAATAATAATGAGGGGACCTTTAATCTCAAGGAAGCTAAACTCATACTCCTTGAACTTGATTCTCATGCTCCAAACAGGATTTGGAAAAACCTATGGAAGCATCAGCGGTGGATGAAAATTAAACTTTTTGTGTGGCTAGTACTGGATAAGAAAATCCTGACTTGGGACAACATGAGGAAGAGGGGTGTCATAGGGCCTTCTAGATGCCAGTTATGTGAAGCCCAAGAGGAGACCGTGGAGAACCTTCTCAACAATTGCATTTTCACTTCCAGTTTATGGGATTCTTACGCCTCTATCTTCCAACAATCTGAGAAAGATATTGGAAGTCTTTTCAACACCCTCACCAATTGGAGAAGGAACTTTTCGTTTAATGAAGTTCTGAATTTAGCTTGGGCACTTACACCAAGCTTCATTATTTGGAATGTCTAGAAAGAAAGAAATAATAGAATCTTCAAAAATGATAAGAATGCTTCCTAGTGTCTCTATGATCTGATCCTAAAACAGATTAAGGAAAATGTTAGTACTATAGTTTGAAATCTCCCTTCGAATCCCACTTCTACTACAGATTGAAGGATTCTCTGTAAGCTAGAGTTACAGGGACTCGTTCCTCAGGGCTTAGTCAGGAAAGTTTCAATTTTGAATCCTAATGAGCTAGAGTTCTGGCATCCTCCCCCTAAGGGCTTCCTAAAATTCAACATTGACGGAGCTTCTAAAGGTAATCCAGCCACGACCGGCTATGGAGGGGTGTTAAGGGATGATAGTGGAAGTATTCTATTTATATTCCATGGGAACTTAGGAAAGGCCACCAACAACATGGCGGAGTTAATGGCCATGGAACAATGTCTTGAATTCCTAGTTTAGGAAAATAGCCTAAATACGATCATTGAAGCTGATTCTGAGTTAATCATTAACTTGGTCAAGAGAATAAGCTCGGGAACGAAACTAGAAAAAGCCTTTAAAAACTGGAGGCTAATTCAAGTCTTTCAAAGTATTCACAGTCACCTACAAAGCCTGAGAACAGTCAGTTTTGCACATGTACGAAGAAAGGCCAATAAACTAGTAGATTTTCTGGCCAACCAAGGAGTGATCTGCACATATAATAGGGTCATGATGAGCTGGCGAGAGATCCCTTGAAACAAAATAAAAATGGAGTGTCAAAACCAAGCAGATGAAGACAAGATAGTGTTCCTTAAAAGAGCCATGGAGGCGGGAACAACCATCTAGTATTTGTTCATTTAGAGGTTTGCTCACAATTAGGTCTTTTGAAAGTAGATTACAAAGGACAACTAGCGAATCCCAGACTAATTGGTTCACTGAAGTCCCCAACTGCAAAAGCGAGGACGAACGGGTTTTAGGGATTACAGGAAGGATGGCGGCGGCATCAATACGCATCGGGTCAAGGAGGGTTCACGCTGCAAATGGTCAGGAGCCGAGGACATTCAGAGGTTGCAAAACCAGTTATCTTTCAGTCTTGCTCATTTTACCGCAGCTTGAGTGGTTTTCAGGTGATCGCAGCGCTCACAAGCGGGAAGTGGTATTTCCCTTTCGAGAGCGATCCCACTCAGTGTGCTCCACGTGGAGGTGGGGGCGGGAGGAATATCGCCCTCATCGCACGCTAATGTCCGTGAATGTAGGTGGAAGCGATATCAGTCTCCAACATTGGATCTCACAAAGCAATTCAACAGATAAGATCGATCGTGCAGGTTTGTGGGCCCTTGCGGTTAATGGTGGGCAGCTTATCATAGTAATTGGGTCAACAACTGTTGGATCGAATAGAAAGGTTCAATGGTTGAGATTAAAGAGGCATGCTAGGTTTTGGCGGGAAACGTGTATCCTTGGGGTCAAAAGACTCTTCACTCGGGATACTGAATCACAGGTTAAGAAGTCGAGCGGCTGTGTTTCTTTTATTTTATTGGCAACTTTTTTCTCTTGTCGGGTCCGAGTCCTAACTCATATATTTTTATTTTGAGAGATGTAAGGTTTAAAGGTAGGAATTAGGGCTTGTGCTATGTGCCCGAATTCTGGTACTGAAGGGGTTTCTCCATAGTCAACAACCAAGTGATATTTGATGTATATTATGTACTTTATTTTATGATTAATGAATTGGAAGGTCCGATTCTTGCATTAGCAAAAAAAAAATAAAAAAAATAAGGGGCTCTTTGTCATACAAAATGGAATAATTATTGGTAACCACTTGTCTTTAATTTGGTACATTATGTCCATTACATTAAACGTAATGTCTAATTTTCATAGACAATTATTTCAAAAAATACAATGTACAACTTGCATTGATATCCAAATAGATCATCATTCTTCACTGGAACTGTTGTCAGTGCTCGAGCTACTTCCATGACTTGGGTTATTTGGACAAATGTTTTTTTTATTACATCGATTATTTCCGTCTTCTTGATCATGTTCCATATGAAAACATAAAATGAAGTATAATGAGTGTATCTACATTGGTGAGAATAAGGAAAATTGAAATAAATAATATACATCAATGAAAATCAAATAGCAATGTACCATATCAATAAGTGGCCCATGAACTGTAGACATGGTCTCAAAAAAAAGTCTCCTGCCTTGTTTCAACAAGTCTTCTATTGACGTAGTTCCATAATTTGTTTCTTGCATGTTTTATACTCCATTATAAATCATAGATTTAATATAAAGGATTTTTTTGTTCTATTAGTTATAAACTCAGATAAGAAAAACAACATATATACTTACAAATTCCACAATTAATTTTTGACATGCCAACATATAATCACAACCCATATTTAAGCCAATGTCAATCAATTCTTTCGATGGCTCTTCTTTGTATGTTAAAATGAAACTTTGAGTTGTTACAAGGAAATATTAACAATTACTCACAAACTTTGATATAATTCATTTTCTTCCTTCTTCTCATGTTTTATGTGATGAATGAGTTCCATTTTGTTTTCTTTTCTGCAAGAAAATATTTGAAAAGTAATATTTAATGCTAAATTATTTGTTTATATGTATAAAGTCAATCATGATTACATACATTTGAAACACGATGTTGTTGATATGCCTCCTCCCGTGATGCAATTATGTCCATTTCTTTGACCATCTCCTTGTACATTTTTTTGGACATTTCTACTGGCATGTTTCACATATAAACTCTTTGATCCTTTGGGATTTGCATAATCTTCCTGAAAAAAGTAAATATAGCAAAATTGATATTAATAAATGAATGGTTTGTAGTAATATATACATATAATTCTAAAAAATCATTTTAATTGGGAATATTACCTTTTGAATGATTATTTTTTGTTCTTGAATGTTTTTTCTATTATAAGTCTGACAAGTCTTATTGACCATTGCCTTGGGAATGCTTTGTGTATTTTAGATATAATTTAGTTCTTGGAATAATTGGATCATTTTTTGTATTGTAAGTGGAAAGTCTATATATATGTTCACTCCACTATATCCCTCATAGTTTTGTAAACAAATTCCCACCTTTCATTAACCTCTAGCACCACTCCAGATGATCTAAGGACCAACTCATTGTCATTTACATGTTCTATAAATTTTCTTTTCTTAGAATGACATTGATCTTTTATTTTGTTAGATTTTAAGGTTCCACCTTCTTTTCCTTTGTTGTTGTTCCCTGTAGAGAATTAAACATATATGGATTAATAGGTTGTTTAAAACATGTTATCTAATATTCTTAAGTATATTATTAATGAAAATTAAAAAAAAAAAAAACATATTGAATAGTATTTTTTCATTCACCAAATTCATCCTTTTGCAATTTTTCTATCATAATTTTACATTCTTCTGCACTTAGATTAGAAATAATCTTATCGAACTTCTTTTTTTTGTGGCTCTGCATGACACACACTAACCAATACATATTAGTTAAACTTACATATAGTTCAAACAAATTAATTTTGTAAAGAATTTACAAAGAACTTGTCTTTTCTTCTTTTTTGGGTGTGTTATCATTGTGTCAATCAATATTTTTGTTACTTGACTTTTCAGACATTTTTTTATCAATATACAACTTGTACCATTCAATACAAAAGCCATTATATATATTTTATACATAAATCAAATAATTTTCAGCCAAAAAGAGCTCTGGTAATCAATGCGGTTATTTGAATAAACATCCTAATGTGTTTATTCTACTAAACGCATCGAGCATTTAATTGTTCAGCACCCACAACAAAATTTATTTTTTTAAATAATTTTAAATTATGATGGTGCAATTTGTAACGATAAAAGCACCACCATCACGTAACGATGATATTTGGTAGAGGTGAGTCGATGCGTTATATTACATTAGGTGCATCAATAAATAAATTGGACATGAATGACAAGATTCAGTTTGATATGTAACGATAGAAGAGTCATTGACACCGATGCATTATATTACATAGGTCGCACAGTGAAATAGATGTCGTTTAAAAAAATTGGACAAGGTCGACAGGGTTTGGATCTAATTCCATAATTGATCCCTCTACTTTACTTGTTAAACACCCTATATATAGTAAGTACACAAACCGATTAAATCTAAAATTTCTAAAATGAAAATCCCTAATTGTGAAGTGGTAGAGGGAGTTAAACCTTAAGGTGAAATTGTGTAGTCACATAAGCAAGAAGAAGCAAGGGTTTAAGGTAAGTATTGATTTTTTTTGTTATTCTGAATTTTAATTAAATCCAAATAGGAACAGAGATAATAAAAAAAATATTAGTATAATCAATAGTAAATTTTTTATTACGCAGGTTTTTTTGTTGTTGTTGTTGTTGTTTTTTTTTTTTTTTGAATTTTCGATAAATCTAACTGAAATTGTAAAAACTCTTAATAGTTTAATTTAAATTTTTTTCTATGCAGGGTTTTGAGTGAATCACCATACCTTTCAAATTTTGATATTTCTGTGGTTCCAAAATATTTTGTTGATCCACAATGCTCCCAGAATGTAACTCTTGCAAATGACCTCTCTTTAATTAAACCCCAACAAAAATTGTAAAATTTTTTATTAGTAAAATAAGCGATAAAATTTAAAATTTTTTACTATGTAGGGTTTTAAGTGAATCACGATACCTTTCAAATTTTTATCTTTTGAATAGTTCTCCTACTCCAAATTATTTTCTTGTTGCATATTTCTCCTGGTATGTCTCTTTTGCAAATCACTCCCTTGAAATTTTAGAAACAATAATGAAATAGTGAATAAATTTTTACTATTTAAAAGACTTTATGAATTAGACTTCGAAAAATCAATTCTCGCAAATTTTTCTATTTAAAAAAAGAAACTTGCGCTTTTTTTCACTTAATCCAAGCACTGGTGTGTTCAATATTAAAGAGCATCGATGCGTTTACAAGTAAAGTGTTGGAAAAATTACTAGGGCACCAAATTTTCTAAATGCTTCGACATGATAGATTTTTTTCTTTTTCTTTTTTTTTTAAAATCCTGAAACAGTGCAGTTAATATTTCAATGCATTGGTGTTGTAATTGTTATAAGAGCACCGACATGGTAGAATTCATTTTTATTTTCAAAATCCCAGAAGCAGCGGTGGATTGGTGTTGTTTTTATTTAAACACCTTAATGTTGTTTTTAACAAGAGCACCAATATGATAGAGTATTCTTATTTTTATTTTTGAAATGTTGGAAACCAGTGTGGTTATTGTTTTAATGCTCCAATGTTATTAATATTGAAACACATAGGTGCAATTAGCCTTGATAAGAGCACTGGTAGGGTTTAAAAGCTATCTGGAATTTTATTTTCACATAAAATGGCATATTCATTTCAAATTCTTCAAGAAACATCCACATGAGTTGTAGTAGTTCATATTATACATTTTACACTTAAAGTCACCCTATTCTTGAAACATGGTTCGAAAACTATATCGAAATTCATATTCTAGTTATATGGTTCTCAAAATTAATTTTAGATAAGTACATATATTTTTATTTTATTTTTCTCATCTTCTTTATGGAGACACATATCATCGAAATAAAATGGAACATTGGTTGTTAGTAGAGATCTTATTTCTTCAAAAACTAAAAAGAAACATTGGTCAAGACATGAAAATAGAGGAGATGTTGGTCCCTCTTAGTCTTTCAAAGAAGGTGATGTCCCATGGATTTAAAGAAAGATTATCTTTCTTTGGAAAAGGAAGTTATAATGACTATGAGGGCACCTTTTTTATATGGGACTTCACTACGACATTGCTTCACTGTGGAAGACCATTTGTCGAGGTCGAAATCACATGACCATTTGAACCTTCTAAGAGTATGTATGTCAAAAATAAGATCTTATTATTTGGTATTATTTTTATGTAATGGGATATTTTATCATTTATTTTTGTATAATGTACTATTTATTGTGCAATGTCAATATGCTCTGCTCGTGTGTGGGCTTGTGAACCATGACTTGCCCTAAGACCTATGGCATGCCATCTTCATTTGAACATTGGATCACATAAAAGGAGAATAATATGGCTAGCATTCCACAGTGGCGCCAAGAGATAGTTGAGAGTGTTTGTATGCTTGAGAAGGATCTACCAATGAGTTTCATGGACTCGCAAGTTCACCTTTCAATTCACCTATTAGATGAGGTTGACTTAGTTGGGGTGGTTTCTTATTGTTGGATTTTCTTCTTAGAGAGATACATGAAGAATTTCAAAGGTTTTGTTTGAAAAAGGGGAAAACTTTAGGGGTGTATGGAAGAGGGGTATATATTGTATGAGTCTTTGTATTATTCTAGTGAGTACATCAAGCAAATCGACAACACACAAGGTGCGTCGATTTGGGATGATGAAATGGATGGATATAAAAGAGAAGGGGAGCTTCTCCAAATGAATGGAAAGAGACGTATTATAAAGAGTAAGTGGCTTATCATTTGTCAAATTTCTACACAGTAACTATTCACACTGAACTTCATAGTAATTCAAATTTTCATATCATATGTACCTATTGATAGTGTTGGACCTGCCAACATATCAGGGGTATCCTTGGTAAGAAGTCCCAACTAGACCTCATATCATTTGGAGTAGGTGTCTCAGAAGTGGGTAGTAAAGTAATGCCTTAAATGCGATAGCGCGCAGAGGTAAGTGTGATAACTTTGCCGGAAGCAAGTGTGTGACCTTGTAGCGAGTCAAGTGAGCTGCATGGGGGTTCTAACCCACAGAAGGGAAAAGGAAGTGTGTCCCTTAGAATCCTATAATAGTACACAACCTAAAAGTAACACACAAGCAGAATGACATCACAAGCTAGTAAGCGGAATAGTCCACAAACTAAAGTGACAAGTTAAACCAACAACACATTTGCAATAAGATTACTACAATTGCATACAAAATAATTCATACAGAAATGCGTAAGTTAAATAACATACATTTCTAAAGAAACCAGGATAGTCCGTTATATATTAAGTGAAATTTCCATCCATACATACACCATTGAAAACCACTATCCCCAATAGTGGAACATTGCATTCAACACTGCCTACTCCTCCAAAGAGTTGTACTCACTCTACATTATGGAGAAGACAAGGCTCATCACAATACTCTCTAAGCCTTCTCTAAGAAATGCCTAGCCAAAATCTTGGCTCCCAAAAGCTTGGTATATGAGTTATGATACTATATTGATAAAAAAGGGTGGGGTGACCCTTGACTTTCCTCTTTGTGACTCTTCGCCTACCCTCATGACTCTTCAAGTTCATTACAAAATTCATTACATTACATAGTGACTATTCACATTCCACTAGTGACACTTGGAATTTCACTTACAACATGTTTATAATAATATACATTTTCCACATATACCCATGTGATACAAAATAGGCTAGAGATAGCCTAACAAGACAAAACACTATGACTTCGAGGTTTGGGGAAAGACCAACTCAGAAACACCCACTTGATGCTACTCGATCGCATACTGATGCCAAGCTTGGTACTGGGATGTGATGTCCCCAAATGTCTTGATGTTGTTGTTGGTCACTTTAATTGTTGATTAAAGTGCTACATAAATTGTCAACCCCGGGAAGTCTGGTTATTTCAAAGGTGACTGCGTACTATATGTACTCAATCTTGAAAGCACTAAAAGTTGTAGTACAAATGAATCACACCTTGCTTTAATAACTGAAGCTCCACTTTGTGTTACAGCAAATATACTCTATTGCAGATATCTATTAAGAGATGCTTAATTTCATTCAAGGAATAATTCAACATAAAGGAATAAATCTGCAAAGGAACACAATGGCTATGTTGTAACAGAGAATCAAGACCCTATCCCCAGGACAGGAACCTTCAGCACCTGCCTCTGTTTATCTAGCTCGCCGATTCACTCTGTAAACTTAATCACCGGTGAGACACTCATGAAATAACTTTAACCAATGCAACAATCGATTAAGAAAGGAACAGAGTTTCAGTAAAGGTAAAACAATATCCAGAAAACAGTGTTTGTTAACAATGTATGAATAAAACACACACTCAACACACTGCAGAGAAATATAATGGGTGCATCTTGTGATGAAGGTGGGCCTTGTTCTTCTCACAAGATTCCCCAGGAGACAAGAACTAGAAAAAGATGTTCAGAACAAGAGTTTTATTCATCCATCAATATGTCATGTTACAGAAAGAAAAGATTCTAGTCCTGTCTCTTCAACTCAGCCTTTTTTACAGTCTGTTCATCCCCCTTCTAATGTAGATGTCTCCTCTTTATAAAGAGGAGACATCTATTACAAGAGATTTGCATTGCAAAATTCAGTTTAACCCATTATACAAAAATAGGGAAATTAGTTTCCCGTCAACAAAATGCTGTTACAGCAATACTGTCTTTAGATCATGGACGTTACATCCAATGTAACAGCTTCCTCGGTGATCGATCTTGTTCATCTGTTGCTGTCAAATTTGGAACGCAAATCTAAATTGTTTCAGCTTCGAGATTTGCATGTCGTTCTTGCTATTTCAGCAACTGCAAAAATAGTCTTGCAAATTCCGGGCAGTTTCAGCAACGCGGACTGCACATCATTCTTTAACTGTTTCAGCAATTAACAATTAAGAGATTAACTATGAAAATAGCATGATTATATGTTAAATAATTAAACGTATAGTGATGAAAAGAATCACTGCATACCTTTGGAATAATTGAGTCAAAACACTAACAAGGACTTTCAAATATGGGTTAAAAAGGGTGACATTATAATAAAATGTATAGTCAGAAAGAGACAAAATGAGGTCCTAACAGTTGTCTTGCTGGAAGAGAACTCTTGCCTCCATGTCATCTGGGTATGTGGTCTTGGAACCTGTGTCCATATCTTCCTGAAGAATGTGCAACATTATCCTGAGTGGTTGGACCACCAATGTACTTCTACATGTTGTCCAAGCTCAGATGCAAGTCATCACTAGTGGCCTTATGCATCAACTGCTCCATGTACCTGTCAACCTCTGACCAGACTTCGTCCTCATGCTTAGCTTTTGTGAGGGAACCTACATCTGTTCACTCTCTTCCTTATCTGCTAGTTGTTCCAACTTATACCCCTATATGGGCACTATTTGATCTGTCATTATGCCTTGCCTTTGTTCTTCTTCCCATTTCTGCTTCTTAGCTCATGTTCTTCCTTCGACTCTTGTTTTGCTACCGCAATCTCTTCTCTTCACTTTGTTATCTGCGTCCTCTACTTCCTTTTGCTTATGTTGTCAAAACTCCATGCATGAAGATTGAACGCACTTTCACTCTGTAACTTTGTTCTCCCTTTGTTATGTCAGCAACTTCCTCTTTCCCTGTTCCTGTACTAGCTTTCTACCTTCTGCCACTGCTACTAGTCGTTGATCATCTACATATATTGGAAAGTAAATCGGGGCTTGCTCAAATAATTCCTCGGTACTGCTTTCACTGGTCGCTCTTGAAGGAGCTCTCTTTGGTGCTATGGTACAATGACTACTAGAGAGAAGTGCTTCACGAGTTTGGTACCCATGGGACAGAAAATACACTCATGGAAAGAAATCATTAGCTCTTACAAATTTATCTTTATATCATGATCAAGCAGTAGCCAAGTTATCTCATGAGAGGAAATGAACAATTTTGACTAACAAGGGGTAACTGACTAACTGTGGGAACTGTGCATTACGCAATCAGTGTGGAAGCCTACTGACTAAAGCTGCACAATGCGTAGCTCAGTCTCGCACAAGGCCTGGGAGAGACTTCACATTTTACAGTCTCAATAACCAAGCTGGGAGACTGGCTCTTGGAATTATGCAGTTGGAGCCAGCCTAGGATAGCCTCTGTGCAATTCCATAGGCCAAGGCAGAGGCCTTGAGCTACCAGATTGCGTAGTGCATGCAAGTGAATGTGAGACCCGGGCAAGGGGAGCCCAAGTCTGTCCATGGGGAGTATGAAAACAAGAAGATATGAAGGATGATGTGATGATGAGTGCAGATTTGACTAAGTGTAGATGTATGCTTGTAAACCAAGTGCATCCATGGATCAAACTGAAGGAACACGAAGCATGCGAAGGGAGTTTCCACATTGGCAACTGTTGGTGAAAAAATGAGAAAACTCATGTTATGATTAGGGAAGGTAATGTATAAATTGAAACAAAACTTCTACAAGTTAAAACACTAGTAGTTGTTTAACAAAACGCTAAAAAAAAACACTCCCAAAAGATAAACAGGCAAAACCAAAAAAAAAATAGCAAAAGGTGATAAAATCAAAACTCACCTCAAAAAGTGATGAAAACACTATGAAGGCTCTTTAATCTCTTAGGGAAGATATAGGTGGATTATCGAATGCATAAGTGATCTCTAAGGGCATCTATTACATAGATTTGAGAAAATGGAGTTCATGACGTGTATTCTTGAGATCAAGGACAACAACAACACTTAGTAGAAACTTCTGAAGATGGCAATGTGTCGCCTTTGGGAAACTAGTAATGGATCCCTACTTCCCAGGGATGATTTTCCTTTTATCTTCTTTCTTTTCTAGAAGGGATTCCATGCATGCATGGAGAAATTGTGTAGTTCTAGAGGGAATCGGGTAACCTATCGACACATGCATCAGATAGTTTCTGAGCACAGTATGCTCTACGCAATTTATGGGTTGAGTGGCTTTGGATGCCTCTCATGCTTTTCACAGTTTCCCAGCTGAAGACAAGATGTTAGTTGGGTCTACACAGTTTTGGAGCCTAAGCTCAATGTCGGGATGTTCTACACAATTTTGGAGAGCAAGGCATACTGTCGAGCTGCTCTACGCAATTCTTGAGAGCAAGGCAGGTTGTTGGGCTGCTCTACACAATTCCTAAGAGAAAGGCAGGCTACCCTCTAGGATTGCACAATTTGCTAAGATAGAGTAAGAACCGGATGTAAACCAAGTCATGGGGGTTCAACTTGTGGTTAGTCAACAAATCAAGTAAGCGAACACAAGCTGCAGTGTGAAATATAAACTTAAATGAAAACACAAGTACATGAGCAATGTAAGACAAGATGCTAAGATTTTGAGGAGGGAGGCTGCAAAACAAAGCGAAGGAAAATTTTTGGAGGGTAGTTGTAGCTGCTACAACATTGGCAACACACTGGTAGAAATCCAACTCTCAGTATGTACCTTGTCTCGTGTAAAGCAATTCTAACTCCTCTAGAAGTATTGTTTGCTTCTTTGATATTCATGGCATCTTCACTAGCTTAAGTTAAAGATATAGTCCATGCCATTATATTGATCAGCCAGCACACATACCAGGGTCTTAGTTTCATCTCTTGTGTTGCTTCGTAGCCAGCAGGCCTGGACGAAGTCACTTTAGGAAAACAAGCATCGCTCTGCTGCCAGCGAGCCTGGACAGTACCTCGGCAGAGTTGCTTGCTTCACCTCTCTGAGCAGGAAGCCTTTCTCTTCTTTTTCCTTTATTTATTATTATTTTTTTTTCATTTTTCAGAGAACTGTGCATAGGCACTTATTTATTTCATGAGGCGGAAGAGGGATCCCGACTAATTGAGAGCAGAAGAGGTTGTCCCTTCATAAAATGATGTTATATATACCTATGACATACTTGTTAAGGTTTCCCCCCTCACCTTACTCTACTTGGCTGAGATGAAAAGGGTTAACCGAATATAAAAAAAAATCGATTAGAGTAGGAGGTACTAGTTAAAACTGAAAGTGTTGTGTTTTCCAAAAGACTCACTCTGAACAGAATGTATTTTCCATCAGGGTATCATCGATTGAAGACAACAAGATCTTCATAAAGAGAGAGGATAACAGATAACCAAATGTTGATAGTTGTACAAGTCCTCTTTTACTTAACCTTTCTTATCTCGAGAGACAAACTCGATTTCATGCGAAACTAACCTATGGGTGCATAACAAGCAAACAAACAAGCAAGAAAAAGAAATAAGTAAAACGAAAGCAAACAAGTAAGCAACAAAAAACATGAAAGCAAAGCCAATAAGAAATAAAACACTACTACTTCTAAACTAAACAATGCATGGGCCTACTCACGCAAAGTGATACTTCCAATGCAGCCACCGACGCATTGGTTGACCCATGTTGGTGAAAGCATAGTCGACCAAAAATATATACAAGTAAACTAGGGCACAAAAAAGATAAGACAATGAAGACCAATAAGCTCGAAGTTTAAAAGTGTCCACAAAAAGGAAAATACTAAACGTGTAAGACAAACATTCTGTAGACATACCATGGTGTTGCAACACATTGTGCACAGACAAGGAGCATGTACACTCTTTTGACCATGACAAATGAGAAAACATGAAAAAGGAAGACAAATTTCGAGTGAGAGTGCTCATTGTGTATGATTCATCCAATGCATGAGCAATAGGATCGTGCGATTTATATGGAGGATGTGAAATCTATAAACTAAATTGGTCTTCAATGCAAACATGAGAGTGATGAGGAGCCTAGAGTGTTTCAACATATTTCTGATTGGAAGTAGAACTGACCTCAAGACAGTGAGGACTTGACATAACCATCAGCTCGGGTTGAAGTGCCTAGACAGCTTGAGGGGTTTCCACTTCATCATCAGATAGATCATCAAAGGCCGGTGGCTTAGAAATATCAACAAAAAGTAAATCAACATCGTTATCGAATGAAGGAGTAAAGATATCATGACAACCATGATCTGAAAAGTTGAGATGTTCATCGACACCCTCATGATCTGAAAAGTTGACATGTTCATCGACATCCTCATGATTTGATGAATCATACAAAGGGGTTCATGAGAAACATAATTTTTCACCCTCTAAATTTCCAGAAAGAAAAGACGATGGATTAGGTGGATTCAGAGAGAAAGATATGTCCTCTCCACAATCAAATGACAAATTGACATCTAGTGTGTTCTGTGAATGATCGGAAGTAAAAACATCCAGGGATAAATTTTCACACGACAAGTTAGAAATGGCATAATCATAAAAGATGTTAGGAAAAAGAGGATTAGGCACGGATGAAATGAGGTCATCCTTCACTATAGGTTCTTCTTCAAATTCCCACACATACTCATAAAAAATGACAATGCATGTTGGCTTCTCAACACCAACTCTCTCGACAACTTGATCCTCATGAACAAAAAATGTGGAGTCCAAAATGGGAGAATGCAACATAGTACAATCCAGAGGATCAACAAAATGAGAGGATAGAGGTTTAGAAAATGATTTCATGTGACAACCAATAGGATTACAAGCCAAATCTATGTAGATATCCAATGCAGGTGGGGTGGGAGGATGTGACAATTCAATAGACGGGTTCACAACTTCTCCCACCTCGCACTACAGAGCTAGATCTGTTTGATGAGGAGAGGACGAAGTGTCACCTGTGACAGCAACCTTGTCCATGTTGGGTTTGGAAGCTCTAACACCGAGGTATGCTGGGAGGGGTTCGAATGATTATAACACCTGCGGATTTGTATATATGTGAAGAAGATACTAAAATATTTCATTGAGAAATTTCCAATCAATTTCATCTTTTGGGATTTGAAAAGAGAGATTATAGAAGTGATTCCATAATCACAAAAGGGATTCATCAGGTGCTTTTAAGAATTCCATAATTTTTTTATTGAGTGGTTTACGATCATAATGATTGCAAGCATGGGCCAACTCTCCGATCATCTCATCATAAGAGTGAATTGAGTTTGTGAGAAATGTGACACACTATTGCAGTGTGTTCCCTCTGAGCATGTAAGCGAACAGTGAGCATGTAGTGTTGTCTGGGAGGACTTCATTCCTTTCACAGAAAGCCATGAAGGAAACTATGTGGCTAAGCAAAGTTGCTCCACCTTCACCATCATATGTACTATGTGACAAGTCATTAAGGAGATGCTCCGACACTTCAAAATCACATCCATGAGACAGACATGTCAGAGGTTTAACTATAATGTAAGTCATGAAGAATGTGCAGAGATTCAAAATAGACATTAAGGACTCATATTTTCTTCTAGCCCTCATTCTAGCACCAAAAATGTTGATGGTGTTGGACCTGCCAACTTGTCAAGGGATCTCCTCGGTAAGAAGTCCCAACTAGACCTCAAACCATTTGGATTAGGAGTCCTAGTAGTGGGTAGTAAAGTAATGCCTTGATTGCGGTAGAGCATAGAGGTAAGTGTGATAACTTTGTCGAAAGCAAGTGTGTGACCTTGTAGCAAGTCAAGTGAGATGCATGGGGTTTCTAACACACGGAGGTGAAAATGATGTGTGTCCCTTAGAAGTATGTAATAGTATAGAGACTGAAAGTAACACATGAGCAGAATGACATCACAAGTTGTAAAGTGGAATATTCCACAACCAAAGTGTCAGGTTAAACCAACAACACATTTTCAAAAAGATTCATACAATTGCATACAAAATAGTTCATACAAAAATGTGTAAGTTAAATAACATACATTGCTAAAGCAACCAAGATAGTCCAACTATAATAACAACATATGCATGAAAACATGTTGACTTTGTTATATATTAAGTGAAAGTTCCATCCATACATACACCATTGACATCCACTAGCTCCAATAGTGGAACATTACAGTCAACATCATTTGCTACTCCAAAGATATGTACTCGCTCTACATTCTGGAGAAGCCAAGGCTCGTCACAATACTCTCTAAGCCTTCTCTAAGAAATTCCTAGCCAAAATCTTGGCTCCCAAAAGCCTAGTATATGAGTTACAAGGTTCTATTTATAACAACGGGTGGGGTGACCCTTGACATTCCTCTTTATGACTCTTCACCTACCCTCATGACTCTTCAACTTCATTACAAAATTCATTACATTACATAGTGACTATTCACATTCCACTAGTGACACTTGGAATTTCACTTACAACATGTCTATAATAATATACAATTTCCAGATGTACCCATGTGATACAAAATAGGCTAGAGACAGCCTAACAAGACAAAAGGCTATGACTTCAAGGTTTGGGGAAATACCAACTCAAAAACACCCACTTGATGCTACTCGGTCACGTACTGATGCCAAGATTGGTATTGGGATGTGATGTCCCCAAACGTCTTGATGTTGTCTTCCTGAAAGCGAACTCTTGCCTCCATGTCATCTAGGCATGTGGTCTTGGACCCTGTGTCCATCTCATCCTGAAGCATGCGCAACATTGTCCTGAGTGTGGATGGACCACCGATGTACTTTTGCATGTTGTCCAAGCTTAGTTACAAGTCATCACTCATGGCCTTGCACATCAACTGCTCCATGTACCTGTCAACCACTGACCAGACTTGGTTCTCATGCTTAGCTTTGGTGAGAGAATCTGCATCTGTTCACTCTCTTCCAAAGCTGCTGGTTGTTCCAACTTATCAACCTTTATGGGCATTGTTTGATTTGTCATTATGCATTTCCTTTGTTCTTCTTCCCATTTCTACTTCTTAGCTCATGTTCTTCCTTCGATTCTTGTTTTGCTTGCTTCAATCTCATTTCTGCTACCCACAAGCTTTGTTCTTCACTTTGTTTTCTATGTCCTCTGCTTCCTTTTGCTTTTATTGTCAAATCTTCCTACATGAACATTGAATGCACTTTCACTCTACAGCTTTTTTCACCCTTTGATATTTCAGAAACATCCTCTCTCCCTATTCTGTACTAGATTGTTGCCTTCTGCCACTATTGTTGTTCTTGCTAAAATTTTAGTGTTGAGCATCTGCATATATTGGAAATTAAATCAGCTCTTGATCAACTAATTCCCCAGTATTTCTTTCAGCGGTCACTCTTGAAGGAGCTATCTTTAGTGCTATGGTACAATGACTTCTGGAGAGAAGCGCTTCATGAGTGTGGTACCCATGGGACAGAACATACACTCATGGAAAGTAAACATTAGCTCTTAAAAATATAACTTTACAACATGATCAAGCAACATCCAGGGCATCTCATGAGAGGAAATTCACAATTTTGACATACAAGTGGTGACTGACTGAATGTGGGAACTACACATTGTGCAATCAATGTGGAATACTGTTGACTGGAACTACGCAATGCATAGTTCAGTCTCGGACAGGGACTAGGAGAGACTACCCATTGCATAGTCTCAGTGACCAAGCTGGGAGACTGGCTCCTGGTACTACATAGTGCATAGATGGAGCCAACCCAGGACAACCTCTATGCAATTCCAGAAGCCAAGGCAGAGTCCTTGAGCTGCCCCATTATGCATGTGTGCAAGTGAATGTGAGACCCAGGTAAGGGGAGCCCAGATATGTCCATAGGGAGTGTGCCAACAATAATATATGAAGGATGACGTGAGGATGAGTGCATATTTGATGTATAGATGTATTCATGTAAACCAAGTGTAGAGATGGTTCAAACTGAAGGAACACAAAGCGTGTGAAGGGGTCGCTGCATCGGTGACTATTGGTGCAAAAATGGGAAAACTCATGTGATGCTTGGGGAAGGAAATGTATAACTTGAAAAAACACTTCTACAAGTTATAATGTGAATGGTCATTCAACAAAATGAGTGAAACAACACTCTCAAAAGCTAAATAGTCAAAAGTGGCAGAAAAAGCAGCAAAATGTGATAAAAGAAAACCTCACCTTGAAAAGCGACGACAATGCTCTGAAGGCTCCTTGATCTCCTAGGGAAGCCATAGCTAAATGATTGAATTCATAAGTGAGCTCTAGAGGTGTCCATTACATATATTTGAGCAAATGGAGTTCATGATGCATATGCTTGAGATCAAGGACAACATTAACACTTAGCTGAAACTATTGAAGATGGCAATGTGTCGCCTTCAGGAAACTAATAATAAATCCCTACTTCCCAGGGATGTTTTTCCTTTTAGCTTCTTTCTTTTTGGGAAGGGATTCCATGCATACATAGAGAAAATTGCACAGTTATGGAGGGAACCAGGCAACCTGTCGACACATGCATCAGAAATTTCTGGGTTCAGTGGCTTTGGCTGCCTCTCATGCTCTCCGTAATTTCCCATCTGAAAACAATCTTTCAGCTGGGTCTGCATAGTTTTGGAGTCTAAGCTAATTTCTGGGATGTTTTGTGCAATTTTGGAGAGCAAGGAAAATTGTCGGGCCGCTCTATGCAATTCTTGAGAGCAAGGTAGGTTATTGGGCTACTTTGCGCAATTCCTATGAGCAAGGTGTTGGGTCATGGAAAAGGTATGATTTATCCTCATAATAGCTTAAATCAATCATTTGCCTTTATGTATTTATCTTCGTTTTAGGCATAAATATAGAAGAAACAATCGCAGAAGCTGGATTAAATAATCATTAATGAATTGGGTAAATCTGGGCATGAAAAACTAAATTTTGTTATCTTTATATGCAGGAACACAAATTGAATGATTGTTGTTCAAACGACAGAACAACAACGACCAAGAAATGAAAACTACAATGTCTCAATTACAAAGGACAACAGAAGACCAGGAGGATTAATTCTATTATGTGATGAAATCTGATTGTCGATTGCGAAATCCTTAGGATCTCCTGATCCTAAGGATTCGCTTTTATCCATTTATCTTTCCAAGGTTATATAAATCCATCCGGCAAAATGAACAACTATTAGAAATTTTAAGATTGTAACTATTCATTTTGGACACATAATATTTTCATTACTATGATGTTGTAACTCTATTATCAAGTTTAATGAAGAAAACTGTCTTTTACCTATAATCACATTCTGTGTGTCTTTCAGCAGTGACTTCTGGAGACTTTGGACCCGGTCGATAGGAGATTTACTGCTTAAATTATGTCATATTTATTTCTACTTGTTCTTATAATTGTCTATTATTGTTAGTATGTAAAATTAGAATTATTCTGATTGTTGTAAGTATTGATGATTATGATTTTCTTCTATCATTCCAATTATATTCTAGAGCTTGTCATGTTTTACATCTGCATGTTAATCTTTACCAAATTGATGAGGTTGATTTAAGTATTCGATTATTGTTCATTCCGAAGTAGTGTTACCAGAGATCTCGAGCTTATAGTTGATTGCTTTCCATGAGATGTTTGAATAGTTACTTGTTGTTCATTTTCTATATCTTCCCTTCGTGTTGAATGAATTATTTTCAATACCAATTAGATTTGTTAAGAGTGATTCCTTTCAATTGCATTCTGATTCAGTTCTCTACATAATAGATTAAGATAGATTTGAAAATTCTTTAAAGTCTTCTTTCAGGATTGTTTGGATTGAACTTCGAGAATTATATATTATTGCAACGATTCTAAATCATTTCATTATGAACTAACATCTGAATTCACTTGCATAGACAATGTTGAACACTCTTGAAATAAATAGAATTACCTTGGATTGATGATTAATGTATGTATTAATATTTCTTTTAACAGACATCTTAGTGCACCAACATTTTGGAACTATTGAAGGTCTGCATTATGGATAGAATGTGTGATGATTATTAAACCACTTTCTGGTTGGAGGGGGGAAGGAATGCATTATGAACGCACATGTGTAATAATTATCAAAGTGTTTTCTGATTGGAGGGAGGAAGCCAAGCATTATGGATAGCATGCAAATTAATTATGAAGCTGCGCCAAATACTGTTGTTGAGACAAATAACATAATTTCATTTGATATTAACTCTCAAACAATTTCACTGCTCTATCAATAGTGTTAATGTTTTATGGTGTTGTTCCAAACTTTGAAATTGTGATAAGAGTGCATGAAAAATTGCAAGTGAACCAGTTTCTGCGAAACAACAACCATGGGAGGAAAATCCATTTGCAGTGAACCTATAGTGCTCTGAGTATCAGAACAGGCTCATGAAATTCTTAAACGGGTCAGTTGCCTTCAATACCTGACCAAATTACATCGATTCCATGAGGATATAACACTTGAATTTCTGCAGAAATGACAGAATGGGTGCACGACTTTGAAAGGCAGAAACATAACAGTTTCTGAAGCAGTTATAGTTAAAGTCTCTAGACTTCCAGCAGAAGGAACGACATGGATAGATAAGCATGTTCTTCAACAGGACGCAGTTGCAATATTTCAAGACCTAGATGAAAAATTGGTACACAAAGAAACATGGATTCGCCCTACAGCTTTAAGGCAGCCATGGCATGAATTGGCGACCATTTTTAAGAGGTATATCACTTGTGATGGACATCACAACGTGGTAAAACCTTGAAAACTCAAACTGTTAGCTATTCTGAAGTAGAAAATCACAGTTACTTTTCCATTTTATTTAAATTCTTTATTGCATGGCGTTTCTAGTCGGGTCATAAAGGCTACGGACCCACATTTTGTCATCAGCCATCATTGGTTGATTAAATTAATCATCATTCATGGACTGACCCAGTAGCAATTGACCTGGGATAACCTTGTAAATCCTACTTTGACCCCACGAAGAGAAACCCTAGAGATTGAACAACAGGGGGTAAGAGTAATAGATCTGAAAGGGACAAGAAAAATAAGGAATCCTTCTTTGGCTTTAGGCCTAGTAAAGTGTAGGTGCTCTGTGAGGATCAAATCGCAACAACACACCCCAATTCCAATAGAAGAGGCAGGTCGTCTCACCTGCCCTCTCCAAGTCCACAAGATGAATTTTTGCAGGAATATGAGGAAGATGTGGCCTGAGTTTTGGAGAATATGGGGACATTTTGTGAGGAAAGGGAGCCTTCTGGAAACTCTGAAGGGAAAAATCATGCGCATAACTAGTCTACCTCTACCAATAGTTTCGGCCATGCTGACACTTTTCCATTTGCTGATAATTTGGAGGGTCAGAGGGAACCAGTTCCCTCTATGAATGAGCCCATTGAAAAATAGGCCCATGCAAAGGAAACCTCAGAGATGGAAATCAAATAGAGGTTATTGTTCCATTGGAATCCCCAGCAAAGGAAAACCCTACAAAAGAAACCCTCGAGGATGAAAATCAATCATGGGATATTGTTTTAATGAAGTCCCTAGAGGACGAGGCCCATACAGAAGAAGACCCTGAAAATGATAACCACTCAAGAGATATTATTCTGTTAGAGTCCCCTGAGAGGGAAGCCCATCAAGAAAAATACCTGGAAGATGAGAATCCATCGAGAGACACAATTCCATTGGAACATCATCCTGATATTGGCACAACTCCACCTGAACCTGAAATAAACACAATTGTGCCACCGCTGATCAAAAACCCTACGACGAAGAAACTGTATAAGGATAGATTGAGGAAGTTTCTTAAGAAGTGTAGGAAGCAAAAGAAAACAATTAAGCAACTGAGAGAATGGTTGAAGGAAGCAGTTAGGGTCCAAAAACTGAAAGTAGAATTGGATATCGTAGGAACCCAAATAGAACACTTCTCTTTGGAGGATACTGAAGCCTAGACTAAGAGTCCTTGTGATTATTCAAAAGGGACCCAAACAGCGCAATGTCCTTTGAAGAATAGTGAGACACAGATGGAAGGTCCTTGCTTTTTCTCAATGGAAACCCAAACAGGTTTTCCCACTATAGATGTTGTTGTCCAAACCAATTCTGAGGAGAAAACTCAAGAATACTAATGTATGCCCCAAGGAAAAATTGAAGTTTTTGTTCAAATTTATTTTGAAGGAAATTCCCAAGCAAATTGTTGTATGTCCCAAGAAGCAGCTGAGGCTGTTGTTCAAACTGATTCAATGATAACACAGGATGATGAAATGCAGATAGAGGAAACACCTTATTATGTTCCTCTGGTAAGGGAAGTTGTTATCATAAAATTGCAAAATGAACTATCCAAGACTTAGCAGGAGTTGGCTCGACATAAGGAAGAAGTAGTGTCATTACAAGTACACTAGGAATTGCAGAATAAATTTGAGGCACTTACTTCACAAAAGATGAGACTTTCACCAATTTCAAATATGAGTAGAAGAAAGTAGAAAAATAAAAATCCAAGATGTAGAAAGCCAAGGAGAAAATTGAAACTATTTGCTCTCTCTACTCTGATGCTTTTTCTTGTCAATCACCTACAACCAATTATGCATTATTCTTTTCAGAAAGATATCTCTTACTGAAAGTTAAAGCCTTCAAGGTTGGTAAGTCAACGGAATTCAAGACCACTCAAAACTTTGTAAAATGTTTCAAGGAACAAAATGAACATGTACATCACCTTTTATGTGAGTTATACATGTAGAATTTTTCTTGGAGGATGAGCTAGATAATAATCCCGGCCCCTTCATTGGTGATATTCAATTTCAAGCTTTTCTTTCTTTTGCCATCAATCAGATCAAATGAGCCAAAGCCTATAACACTTTTAAAAAAATGGAATATGGTATAGACCTATGGGTCAGGGGAGAACCCACAAAACCCCTACACCTTTCTATCCAGCATAGATAGTTCATGAAATAAATATGAGTCATGGCTCAATCAGGACCACTCCATACTGACATCATACGGGTAGGAAAGGAATTCTTTCAGGAAATTAAGGAGGAAGCTTTGTCAACAGCAAGACAAAGATGGGAAGCTTCCTCTAACAATGTCAGGAACAAGGAGCCATTTGGGTTTAGAAATTTCAAAGTTTCCTCTACTCGCCTACAGAGATACAACAATGTGGTCCTAAGCATGGACCCCGATTAGATAGGGTATCATTATAGATGTCTGATTATCTGGCACCCTCCTGATGGGTATTACAATGATTATAATTTGCCAGATCACCAGGCAAACCAGGATTTTGCAGTACTTAAACAAAAAAAATATTTTTAGGCTATATAAAGAAGAAGTTTACCCTGCTTATTCCTTGACACAACTACACCTCAATCATATTATTGCATGAGGACATGCAAAAAGGTAAGAAGGGGAGTATATTGGGTCATGGAAAAGGTATGTTTTATCCTCATAATAGCTTAAATCAATCATTTGTCTTTATGTTTTTAACTTTGTTTTAGGTATAAATATAGAAGAAACAATCGCAGAAGCTAGATAAAATTGATCATTAACGAATTGGGTAAATCTTGGCATGAAAAACTAACTTTCACTATCTTTATATGCAAGAACACAAATTGAACGATTGTTGTTCAAATGATAGAACATCAGTGACCAAGAAAGGAAAAATACAATGTCTTGATTACAAAGGAAAATGGAAGACTAGGAGGATTAATTCTATTCTGTGATGAAATCAGATTGTTAGTTGAGAAATCCTCAGGAGGGTTCACTTTTGTCCATTTATCTTTCCAAGGTTATATAAAGCCATCTGGTGAAATGAACAAGCTAGTTAGAAATTTTAAGATTGTAACTATTCATTTTGGACAGAGTATTTTCATTATTGTGATGTTGTAACTCTATTATCAATTTTAATGAAGAAGACTATGTTTTACCTATAATTGCATTCTGAGTGTCTTTCTGCAGTGAATTCTGGAGACTTTGGGCTCGATCGATAGGAGATTTACTGCTTAAATTGTGTCATATTTATTTATGCTTATTCTTATAATCGTCTATTATTGTTAATCAGTGAAATTAGAATTATTCTGATTGTTGTAAGTATTGATGATTATGATTTGCTTCTGTCGTTCAAACTAAATTCTAGAGCTTCTAGTGTTTTACATCTGCGTGTTAATCTTTACCGAAATAATCAGGTTGATTTAAGTATTTGATTATTGTTCATTATGAAGTAGTGTTACTAGAGATCTCGAGCTTATAGTTGATTTCTTTCGATGAGATGTTTGAATAGTTACTTTTTGTTCATTTGTTGTTTCTTCCCTTTGTGTTGAATGTATTATTGTCAATACCAGTTAGATTTGCTAAGAGTGATTTCTTTCACTTACATTCTGATTCAGTTCTTTGCATAATAGATTAAGGTAGATTTGAAAATGCTTTAAAGATTTCTTTCAGGATAGTTTGGATTGAACTTTGAGAATTAGATATTATTGCAACGATTCTAAATCATTTTATTATGAATTAGCCTCTGAATTCGCTTGCATAGACAATGCTAAACACTCTTGAAATAAACATACTTACCCTGGGTTGATGATTAATGCAGGTATTATCTATTCTTAGATAGGCTCGCAGCAAATCAATTCTCACTAACACTTGTAGCATCCTTGAGCAGACTCAGATCTTGGTTGCTGCCAGAATCTGCATGGGAATTCACCATCATTATGATTTTACCCCCAAATCTATGGAATCGATCTGCCTATCCCTTTCCTATCCCATCTCCCTTTCTGCTCTGCTCTGCTTCTTCCTCTCCCGTGACCCGCCTCGCATTTTTCCTGTGACCTCCACTCCATTCTCCCTTACCCTCTCAACAAAGCCCACCTACTTAACTGCACTCTCCCTTGCTCAGTATCGCAACTCATCTTCCTTCTGGCTGCACCCGCTTCATCTGTCGCTTTCTCTCGGCAAACTTCTACTCTGAGCCTTCACTTCCCTTCCCTCTATTCTACCCCTCCTCCTTTCAGTTTTTCTACCCAGGAACGTTGGTTCGGCTCTTTTGCAGTGCTATGTGCTCACAGTGCTCTGAGAACTCAGACTGGTCATACGAAATGGCGAGAAATGAAGAATTCCTTCATTGCGCAGATCTGCAAGCAGAACTGGAACAAATCCATGCTCATCATAAGATTTTGGACACCAAAATTGACATCCATGCCAAGATCACTAAGGAGAAGCATGAGGCCAACCTCAATCTCTTTTTCCACAGAGTTTCCTCCCTTCAGGAGCAGTTCAATGACCTCTCAAATAGATGTAGTCATGTCCAAGAGTCCATTGACATTCTGAAGTTCATCATGGAAAATAATAATGCTCCCAGGACCAGCTCTTCAAATCTAAGGAACGTAGAAGCTGAAGGCAATCCTAATGAATCTACAACCCACCAAATTAGTCATATAAACATAGACTAAGCATGTCTTGCAAATTATATTTCTTACTGTTTCAATTTATTAGAATCTATACTTGTTTAGGTTTTCCAAAAGTCAAGCATGACAGAAGCAAAGAGGAATTTTGTCTTCCCTATAATATTTCCTTACTTTGCTTCCCGGGCATAATGCCTTGTAACACAGGATCTTAGCCTCCTCAATCTTCTTTTTTGAATAAAAACAGCAACCGATTATGTAGAAAAAAAAAAGATTAATGTAGGTATTAATATTTCTTTTAACAATCATCTTAGTGCACCAACACAAGGCAGGCTTCCCTCTAGGACTACGTAGTTTTCCAAAACAATGCAAGAATTGGATGCAAACCAACTCACAAGGGGTAAAATTGTAGTTAGTCAAAAAAGAAAGTGAGTGAATACAAGTTGCAAAGTGAAAGATAAACTTAAATGAAAACATAAGTACCTGAGCAGTGTAAGACAAATTTTTAAGATTTTGAGGAGGGAGGCTCCAAAACAAAGTGAAGGAAAAATTTTGTAGGGTGGTTGTATCCGCTACAATAGTACTATATATGTTGGTTTGATTTCATCAAGGAATTCAAAATTGAATTCATCAACAATCCATTGTTTAAATATGGAAGTGACACAACTGTGGGTTGCATTATACGAGCAACAAAGGAGGAAATGGGATAGTGACAACAAATAATTCAAATAGTTGAATGTTAGAAGTCTGAATTATCCTGATCATTTAAAAAAAATGGCCATTGACATGCCATAACAATTGTGTTGTTAATCAATTTAGAGAGAAATACGATGCATCTGGTCGTTACTCGCGTGCTAAAAAGGATGCACTAAATATAGGGTTTGGGTGCAACAACTTAGTAATAATATCTTTCTATACATTTTTTAACTTCATAATGCACCTTTGAATTGTAATATCTATATTTTATATTTTTAATTATGTTCAGGTGATTAGACACATGACACTATGATTTTTCACTTTTTTATAGGTGCATTTATTCCCATCTATGTGGGCATATGGACATCATTTTCGCACGGAGGGTTCCGATGATGGATGCATGTCTCAAGATTGTGGAGTGGAGGTTGAGTTCGACCAATCTAGTAATGATAGCCACTGCGATCAAAACCTAATAGAGGAGATGTTAGGTCACATTGGAAAGATATAAGAGATCATTCAAGTGGACTTCTCTTCGTTCCAATGTGTTATTTTTAGGTACAAGTGGTGGGACACCTTTGATCATAATAATGTAAACGAAAATCGTGATAGTGGGTTGATATCTATCAACTCTAGAAAGGTGTGGCATGAAGTTAGGGATCCTTATGTTTTCCCCAAACACTGCAACTAGGTGTTATTTTACCTAGATGTGTTTGATAGGGATTGGTGGTTCGTATTAAGGCACAACCCTAAATCAAAACATATTTTTTGAAAACAACAATGTTATCATGCCAAGAGAAGAAGATAATCAAGGTGATGACAACGGAGAGTGACGTGTACTTGTGTTATTTCATCATTTATACTATTGTTGTATGTTTTTGTTTTCTTTATTTTTTTAATTATATTGTTTTTATTCTTCTTGTTGGCATTTTATATAATTGGTAAGATTCACAAACATTTTTACACATTTTTTTACAGTGGAAATATTTTTACACTTAAAACTAAGTATTTCCAATTATGTAATTTATAATTTAAAAATTAAAACTTTAACATGCTTCTTTAATGTGTTTAAATATAATTTAAAATATACTTCTTCTATAGGCTTTGTATACGCATCTGAATGGATCAAAAGATTGTAATTCAAAGCATGATTTACCAATTTATAACTATATTTTATTAAGATAACAATCTAAATATACTCATGTTATCTCCTTTCTCAAATGAAATTGTGAGTATCAATCTAAAACAACTCACAAAGTGATATAAAATGGAGAAGGAGAATCATATTTATGTTATATATGTGTACTAAATGGCCTACTACAACTATCGTCAAAGATTTTCAATATAGTAAAAGCATCTCCCTTATCTTCACTATGAAACATATCAACATACATATAAATGTAGTTTAAAAGATGGTGTACAATACTATGATAATAAGGATTTAAGGTCACAATCCTTCTCAAATAGGAAAATGAGAATAATATATCCAAAACGAGAAAATAGGGAACTTGGAAACTGTAGTTTTTAACCCCGTATAGAAATTACCTACATACGAATTCTAAATCACAGGAAAAAATAAAAATGCGAGAGCATAACACATAAAACACATATACATAGAGATTTCCCACTAGATTCCAAAACCAGTACTACCAGCTTGATTTTTCATTATGTTCCTTTCAATGTTACAATACATATTTATACATGCCGAAGCATCCAATTCCATGGACTGAAAACCATCGCGTCCAAAACCATGGACCGAAAACCATCGCATCCAAAAAACATGTGCGAAAATCATGCACAAAACCATAGGTGGGTCCACCCAACCTAACATAGGGTCCAAAACCAAAATTTTTCGGGGCGCTGCCCT
>APFE031175871.1:39653-60175 GCA_000404065.3 Pinus taeda
AATTCTAAATCACAGAAAAATAAACAATGCAAGAGCATAACACATAAAACACATATACACAAAGATTTCCCACTATATCCCAAAACCGGGACTACCAGCTTGATTTTTCATTATGTTCCTTTCAATGTTACAATACATATTTATACATGCCGAAGCATCCAATACCATGCCGAAGCATCCAATACCATGGACCAAAAACCATCGCGTCCAAAAAACATGTGCGAAAATCATGTACAAAACCATAGGTGGATCCGCCCAACCTAACATAGGGTCCAAAACCAAAATTTTCCGGGGCACTGCCCTGGACCCCATAAAGTGGGGTTACGGGTACCCCTCAAACCCCCTGTTAACTATGTAGAAAGAATATAACACAACCCAACAGAAACAACATTGAAAATTTATTCGAGATTTACATATTTTTTGGTTTATTAATCAGTTCACATGTTTTTTCTTCTTGTCTATTTCAAAATCAATATAAATCATGTCATGATAAATCTATGAGGACTTTAACAATGAAAAAATTGTGTATTAATATGTAAGATTAAATTCTTGACATGAGAGGTAAAGTCATGTTTACTATATTTAAATTCTAGTTCTTACAACATTATGTAAACTAAAAGGAGGTCTTATGCATGTATAAAATGTTGTTTACATATTTTTATGGACCATAAGAGAAACAAATGGGCTTACATGGATGCATGAGAGGTTTTAATTTTTTTTCTTCATGGATAATGGAAGAGTTTTGACATTTCTTTTCAATGGTAATTATAAATAAAAGTTGAATTCATAAATATTTTATGGCTAAGAATGAAATGATAAATAATGTGATGGTGATTAAGAGACATTTGTTTGACTTTCGAATAGACTTGGTGATGCATTTTTCTTTCATATTTAGATTATGTAAAATAAATATCTATTTTTATGTATTTATAAGTAAATTATTTAAAGTAGGCATGTCTTTGTCATTGTGAACATGATGTAATATTAAGTAGGAGAAATGTGAAAACATGAATTTGTGGCTATCTCGTGATAAGTATGTGGAAAAAATAATATTTTTTGAGTTGTTCATTAAGAAATAATCAAATATATTATTTGTCAAAAAGTTAAATCTAATATAGTATAATTTTTGTATTATTTAACTCATATTTATTATTAAAAGAAAAGATAAATTTAAACCACAATAGTGAACAAAGAACCAAAATAGCACCAAAATGGTGTACATGTCAAAAGATTTAATACTTGTTAGTGATTGATAAATTTGGTGATTACAGATGGGAAACTGTATGGTTTTCCCCTATCTCTATATATAGATCAACCATAGTGTCATTTTTCATTTTTTAAATTGTAATTTTTGAAAATAATTTTTTTTTAAAAAAATTTAATTATTAAATTTTTTTTTTTTTTTTAAAAAAAATATTAAAAATTGAATGAAGTTGCCACATTTTCGTTTATTAAGAAATAGCTTAAAATATTTTCTTTAATTATTTTTTTCTTGTGAGTTGGTTGAAAGTTTACTAAGTTAGGTTAGAAATGAATATGAATGAACTATCTAAGAAATAGACAAATATTTTCTATTAAATTTTTACAATTATATTCAACTATACTAAACTTTATAATTTGTTTTAAAAAAAAAAAAAAAAATTGCATTTTTTTAAAGTAAGTCGTTTTGCATGTACTTTTATATAAAAAAAAATTGATATAAGTTCACGAATACATAAGCTATAATAAATATTATTTCATAAAAAATAAACATCATGATGATAACCATCTAACAAACATAAATATCATCTAAGATACACATTCAAATTCACTGCCATCATCTAATTATATACACCTCTAGCACATATAAACGTCATTAGCTAGCACACAAATCTAATAAACTAATAGGGAATCATCATCGTGATCACATCTAAAAAAACACAAGCATTGTAATATAATATCTTCACCACACACATCCTCAAATTAATATACATCTCATGTCAAATAACTGCCATCACATACAAATTTATCTGCAAGCACATTAAATGAAAATATATAACATGACCTAACAATATACACATCAACACCAACATATAAATTAAGTACATAAACATGAAAACAAATGCAATATATATATATATATTAATATATATATATAATAAATATATATATAATAAATATATAATATACTATATATATATATATATATATATGATACAACATACATAGTAGTAGCAACCTGATCTGTAGCACAAGACGATGGATGGTCAAGTACTGCCTCAACAGGCGAACTATTAGGTGGAGGAGAAGGTGGTTGGTCTACTCTCTCAAGAGAAAAATGAGGCAACTTCACCATTATTGGGACATGATCATCACGTGAATGATGAGGAGATGTACTACCAGAAGAATCATCAACATCCTGACCATGATCCAATGGGGTAGTATTACCAGAAGCATGATCACCACCCTCATCATCATGATCTAATGGACATGCACTATGTAAAGACTCATGTGGCACATATGTTGCATGCCTTACATTCCTCCTTGCTACCAGTATCCTAGTAGCTCTGACGATATGACGCATAAGAGTCATCATATCACATGGGCAGTCCCTGAAGAGCTCCAAAGCCTGGGATCTACCCTGATGTCTTGAGCCCTTGCAAGGAGGACTCCCTCCTAAAACAAAAGTTTAGACAGTATGTTTCAGTAGTCTATCCTAAATCTAAGACCCGCTGCCCTATGAGCCCTGATGCCCATGCCCCTCTGCATCTGAGGATGTGCCTCACCCTCTTGGGCCTCACCCATATCTGTATTTGATCGATCTGGTGGGGGAGGAGCCATGTCCCCAACAAATGTGTCAACATCTACAAAATATATAGTAGACAATTGTAATTAGACAATTTTATTAAACAATTTAATAATACAAGTTAAAGAACATGCTAGAGTAAATTCTATTCTAATTAATTGAGACAATAAAATGAAACTAGATTAATTTAAAGAAAGCACTAATATTGTTTCTATCATTTTCAGGCTCATCTGATGTGAAGACGATGTTGGGAAACTATCTCCAATCCATCCCTACATATGGACACGACACCAAGATAAACACGTGGTCATACTCACTGTCCAGTAGCACTAGTTCCTAGGTGGAAATATTGGTCAGATACTCTGGTAGGACCCTCTTGGGCATCATGTATCCCCACATGCACAGTTGCACCTAAATCATTGACCTAGGAGGCCAACGGTCAAATGTAGGCCTCATCTCTATAAACCTCTCAAAAAATAAACAAAAAATATCAAAAGCGAAAGGAAATTTTGTCCTCCCGTGTATCATCATACGACATCTATCTAAAGCCCTACAAAACCATCTCAAAAAAATGGCAGACCATTTGATGCATCATGGCATCTGCATAAAAGAATTAACATAAAAAAAAAGAGGGAAAATAATGCGCCACCCATCACTACTATAGTGTGCAATGGTGGTCACTAATAATGAGAGGCACCTAACCTCCTATGTAGCAAAAGCAACAATCTATAGTTGTCCACCATGCACCTGAAAATCTGTTAGAATGACTACATGACCCCCAACATATCTTTGAGATTAGACAAGCTAACTCTCTACTGTAACCCCATGGGGGACATTACAGAACTCGGGAAAATCCTCCCCTCTCCTATATAGGCCAATGATAAAATATATGTCCTCCTCAAAGGGCCTATACCACATGTCAAGACCAACACGGAAAGGTTGTTGGTGGGAATTGCATTGATGGATCAGTTGTGCCAACAAGCTAGATTGCAACTTCATGGATATATCCTCCTCGTAGTACTTAATGAGGCCTACATTCCTCAACAAAACTCGGGTCATTGCGCTAATAGTGTGAGGGTGTAAATCCCTCTCCCTCAATTGTGCCTCCCATGGTCGAACCACATTATATTGGTCATCCATTTGCTCGTACTCCTGTTGCTTCTTCCTCTGTTGATGTCTCTTTTACATGATTGACATATAAAATACATCAATCTCATACATAAAACATACTTTTCTTTTATTAAATGAAAAATTTATTTATAAATATGGGTAGATAACTTTCAATTAAAAAGAGAAAAAACATCCTCGTTGCACCCAAAAAACAGTAATGCACTGGCTCCAATGCGCTATCAAACAAAACAACACTGACAATAGTTTCATACACACATATGATGCACCACTTTTGATTCACATACATACATTTTCAACACGTATGTTAAGACAACCTTATGCACTGGTGTGTACATAAACCTTTTTCCACCAATCTGGAATGTTCAGGTTATCGAATGCACCGAGCTATATATTTTTAATATTATATGCGTGGTGTGTTTGGTAAATATAAACACACCATGAGTAACCTAAAAATGTATGCACCGACGTAAAATTTATAACTTTTACATGTGCATTGTAATTTACAAGATGCAACGCAATGACAACACCACAATCCGTAAGTTTCATACGCCGAATTGCGGTTCACCCTGTAAATTTATAGGTTGCATTGCTATCTATGTGAGCCAAACTTGGCAAGCGCACCATGCGGGAAAAAAATAAATTAAAAACGGTGTATTTTTGGACCTATTTTTCAATTCTAATCCGCAAAAAAAATAAATTAGAGAGAAACATAGACATTTGGTCGTCAAGGAGGCATATTTGACACATAAATGAGAAACAAAAAATTCACCACCATTTGAGAAAATTGGAAATCCACACACTAAGAATGGTGTGGAAGGATGGTAAGAAAGAGAAGCACGAACAACAGGGTGCTTGCGTGAGGCAAGAGTGGCATCGGTGCTTCAGAGCTTTACAAACTACAAATGGTAAAAATGAAATTTACGACTGATAGGTTTTCTTTTGCTTAACCCTTTTTCGATGCATTATTATAATAACATCGGCATTTACTATCTCCAAGAGCACTACTTAAAAAAAAAAAAAAACATATAGTGGTGCTCTTGCTAATATGCTGTGGGGAATTTTAATACATGAACTGCTTCGGGACTTCGTGGGAATATAGCACTGCATTTTTTCAACAATTGAAAACCTCCTAGTGACGCTTTTTCTAAGACACACTGGGGTGTTTTAATACATCAAAAACACTAGTGCTTCGTCGGAATATAGCACCACATTTTTTTAAATCGAAAAACCTATAGAGATTCTCTTCTTAAGACAAAATGATTTGTTTTAATACATGAACCACACCGGTGCTTCGTGGGAATATAGCACGGCACTTTTTTAAAATCTAAAACTCCCTAGTTATGCTCTTTCTAAGATGGATCAGGGCATTTTAATACATGAACAACATCGGTGCTTCGTTGGAATATAGTACCACAATTTTTTTAAATTAAAAACCCTATAGCGGTGTTGTTAAGTACGCACCGAGGCATTTTAAAACCAGAATAGCACTAGTGCTTCAAGTGGATATAGAAATGATATGGTGAAAATATTCTTAGGACTGACATTTTTTAAATTTAACCTTTCTTCAGTGCTATCGAGTAGTGTAAGCATTGATGCATTATATATATGTGGTGCATCATTATTTTAAATAACACTTTTGCAATGTGCTATACTGTGTATGCATAAGGGTGTTAGTGTACTAGCTTAGCACCAAGTCTTCATCATAATATAGCACCAGAGTGGGAAAAATGAATTTTAAACCAACATTTTTGTAAATTTAACCCTTTTCTTGTGCTATCAAGTAGTATACACGCCGATGTGCTTTTTTATTTAGCGCGCCATTTTTTTTATTATTATTTAAAAAAAAAAAAACTGCCATGGTGCACCAATTTCGATTAGGAACTAGAGCTTATATGTATAGTAAATCATCGGTGCACTTGTATATTATAGACATGTTGTTAAAAAAAATCTACCAAAACATCTACCCACCCGCCTCCACTATAAAAAAAAAAATTGGGCTATTTTTAGAGGGACCTCCACAAAAACCTCCGCTAGAGTGTCATTTCCTTGTAGTGGATATTTCTTCCCTCTTTCAAATTCCCCCTGTTGAAATGATGATTATACACATTTCTCCTATCAATCATCTTGTGATCTTGATAACCAGTTAAATGATCTACAAAGCCTTACTCAAAGTGATGAGTGCCCAAGTATATTAGCTGATCTTACCCTTCCTCATGAAGACCTGGATTTGCAAGATTTTGATCGAATTATTGAGCAGACTTCTCATAATTTACAAATTACAGTTTTTGATTCGGATAATATTTCCATTCAAGATGGCCTTGGTATCCCTCTGATCCATACATTGTCAGGTACAAAACCAAAAGAATTAGATTGCCATATTTTTTAGGATTTAATGTACCTAATGGAAGAAGAGAAATCTCAATCTGAAAAGTACATTGGCATGCCATTATTTGACCATTATGTTGATGAAATTTATGTCGATTCGATTCATCTTCAACCTCCTCATGATATGTTCTTGCATTCACTTTCCCTCCATCACCAAGGAAATGTCCCGGCTGATAGCAGATGTTTAGATGATACCATGGAGCATAACATGCATAATGATTCATTATTTTTGCAAGCTGATATGAGTACCCAGGTTGTGGGTTTTGAATCAGATTCAGTTGCAAGTGAGGTCCCTCCTCCCTATTCTTTTCGTCTTTTCTCACCTTTAGCTTCCTATACATTGTACTTGGATGTGTTGGATGAGCCTGCTACACTAGCAATTCTTTCAATTCTTTAGATATTTACCCTATTGGTTTTGATCATAATCAGGTACAAGGTAATGGGGTTTCATAATTAGAAGATGAAAAGATTAAATATGTTGTTCATGATTTATTCATTTGTAAATATTAAATAGGTTAGAAGGAAGATGTTACAAATGTTCAAGGGGCCACCCGACCGATTCATCTATATTATTTATCCATGAAGATTTCCATATACTTAATCTTAGATCCGATCAAGTCAGTGGCATTAACAATACTTTTAGTGATACATCTGATGATAATGGTGTGCATATACATGTAGATATTTCTAAGCCACCAAAATTTTATTATTTAACATATGAAAGTTCAAGGACTTTCAGGGAGTCAAGGCACTTCATCTCCTACTAATGTTTATTTTAGGTTTTCGTGATCTTGAAGAGATTACCAAACTATATTCGATATGGATTTTCTTGCTAATTTATTACCTTAACATTGCATCACTGGATGTGAACTCACTCTTAAAGGATTTTCATCCCTTTCAAGTTAATTATCTTAATCCTCAAGATAGAGCTTCTAGTCAGATAAAATATTCTCATTTTGTTAATTCTCCTTCATGCAAATATCTTGTATCATACCCAGGGTCGGGGAACATGTGTTTCCCAGATGTACACAACTTTAAAACATGTCATTATGATTATCAAGACAAACATCATTATCATTTGAAATACTTTTCCTTGTTGAATCCTTATGTGAATGATCATCTTCTTATCTCTCTTGTGTATGTTATGAAGTTAATTATTTTTATGACACAATCAATCCTCTTGAGCCTCAGATGTAATTCCTCAAGCTAGTATCAATATTGGATTTGATTTGATACATGATTATGATATTTTGTCAGCCCAGTCGTACTATTCTTTATTTTTGGGCTTTACTATACCAAAAATCAGTGTTAATTCTTTTGACATTCATGTTGATGGTCTAGTCTTTAATTGGATACAAAGTAATGATTTATTGTACTGGAAAAGTGGAAGAAATCATTCTGAGCATTATCATGTGTAAGGAAAATTCTCTAGTTCGAAACAATTATAAAGTCTCTCAAATTAATACATCCTTATCTTTGAATAATGGAACACCTCATGCATTAGCCATCAAATTTGATCGATACACTAGCCTTGACAATTGTCATCCCCTTAATTAATTTCCCATTAACTTATCTTATGATAGTAGTTTGTTTATATTCAATTCACCTCTTTATTGCTTAGATGCTTGTCAAGGAGTTGGGGCACTTCAACGTTTGTTGATGGTTATGTCAGGTCCTCATACTCTTGATAAAGTGTCTAAGAAATATTGGTTTGTGCTTTCTTCACCTGATCTTTCTCATAGTAGGGATTCAATAATGAAGACTTATCTTTCCATGAATTTCAATCTTTTGGGGCTGGTTGTTTTTATGATCCAATTGTTGTCTAGTTATAGGAATCATATCTGAGAAGCTCAATTGTTAATAATAAGTTCTAACGCTATCTTGAACTTAACATGTATGGATGTATGTTTGAGAAATGTCTTCAAGGTATTGATTTTTATCATCTTATATATTGTGGTAAGTTTGCAGGTTGGATTGTATGAACTTTTAAAGCACACCTTAGTGCTTGCAGCCCTGACCTTCTCCCTCATGTGTAGGGTAAGTCAAGTAAATATTTTTATTTATGCGCATTGTTTTATTTGGCTATCAATTGTTCATATCTTTCAAATTATTTGTCGGGAACAACTTATGTGGTTGCATTGGAAATTTCACTTTACTTAGCCCTTAACTTCTAGCTAGTTAGGTTAGGTTTAGATTTAGGTGCATTTTAGTTTTCCTTTTGCATTGTGTTATCCTTGCATTATCTTTCATTTTATTCTTTACATTTGCTTTATTTTCTTACTTTCTATCTTCTTTGTTATGTCATGTCTCTTTTATTTTTCTTTGTTTAATAAGATTGTGCATGAAAACTGCTTTGTTTGACTAAAATAGAACCATGTGGAAAATCTTGGAAATGGAAATTGTGATGATAAGAAACTCTTGGTTGGTTTGTGATCCTCTTCTTTGTTTGGGCCGAAATGTCTCTTAAGGTCAATGATGCATGTACGAAAAATATGTTTTGTCCTATATGAAAGCTCTATATCCATCATAGGATATTCATTCCTTAAATCAGCCATTTATATTAATTGGTTTTTAACATGTCAACTCAATCAAGCAGAGAAGGGAAAGAAGAAAACTTTAGTGAGAAAACAAATTTCAGAGGTATATACATAAGAGTCTCTGTAAAATAAGGAACAATCTATCTTTCCCGTAAAATAACTCGGGATCCCACTTCCATCCTGGAAAAATAAACATTGATAATATGTTAATGAGCATAAAGTAATAACATAAACAAAGGTTGAAAGAAGAGAAATGCTTCCCATGTAGAGAGGTGAAGCAAGCAACTTCTTCGTTGGTAGAGAAGCAATGCTTGTGATTCCTTGAAGTGACTTTGTATCAAATAGGATTACTGTCAATGCAGTAACACCAGAGATGATAATAAAACTTTGAAAATCTTAAATTTGTGGAATTTACATACTCTTACTCCCTAATCAAAACCAATAAAGTTTGACTAATCTTATGAAAAGTGTTGAATCGACAAGGGGAATAAAAGGGACTACATATTTAACCAAGCTAAATAAGGAAGATAGGGTGATCAATAGGATGAGAAAATACTTCCACAAGGCTAGACCTCATACTTAATATTGGACCTAAATAGATAACTTGAAGTTATTCCAATATGTCGCCAAGTGTTGTCACTGCAACAAACACCCTACAAAATGTTTCCTACATTTGAATTTTGGAGCCTCCTTATGATCTTACAATCTGTTGTTTCATAGTCACTTCATGATTGGTTAATTATTTTCAAAGAGCTTGAGTCTTCTTTCAAGGATTTGAAATTCCAAAGAAAATTGCTTACACGTGCTTAGCTTGTAATTCCCTCATAACACACTTTCTCTAAGCAAGCCTAGTTGTTGAAATGTGGCAACAAGAATATTCCAATTTTAATTTTTCCTTGAATTAAATTGAGAATTAAAATTTGAATTTACTCTCACCAACTACTTGAAAAATGATTAATTAATTCATCTTGAGTTAATTAGCTGGAAAAATTCAAACTAGAAGTTTTTGTGAAGTCATGCAACAGTGATCCCTTTGATTGATGAGATTATTCCTAAATTAAGGAGATAAGGATGAGTTGTATTTGAGTTGTAATTAGTTAGCTCAATTAATTGAGTTAAGTCCAGTTAAATTAGTTCCAAACAGTTAGAGGAACTAATTGTGAGTTCAGTAAGTTAATGCATGCATGCATGAAACTAGTGTACTCCAGATAACTGAATATTCTCTCATAAATAACTCATGCATGTCATTTCAGACAAAGACCCAGTTAATATTAAACGTGGGGATAGTGTACTATCAGTTGCAAGAATTTTCCTATAATAAAATATCTTGCATGCATAAGGAATTCATTCCTTGAGATTTACGCAATTTTATAGTGCGTTGGAGCAATGTGTGAGATCAGTGTCACACATGGTTACAGCTGGAACACCCAGGGAAAACAGCGCAAGGAAATAGGAGGCTTGGAGGGCATAGGGAAAGGCATATGAGTTGTCTATTATGTATATGAGTAGAGATAGGGATTGTACTGAGAGATGGATAGCTGTGAGAGCTAAAGCTATGTGAAATCCTGAGATATTTCCACTTGTATGATAATACAGATAGCGGGGTTTGTAGCTGAGGCTTTCCCCATAGTATTATTCTATGTTTCATGTGTATGGATTCTTCTTCTCTGTTATATGTTTTCTGCTTGATCTTGCTCAAATTGATTCAGCTTCCGCAAGTTTGATTGTAGAAGTAGATTAAGTATTTTGTGTTAGTTATATTGCATAATCAGTTTAATCTACGGTGAGAATTTCTACATGGTATCAAAGCAAGGTTGATCAGAGTTGTGAACAGCATATTGAAGAAGGGAAATTCGAGGTTTGAAGTTCTTGGTTGGAGGAGTAAAATCGAATTCTTATCATACTTCTAAGTTCACCAATGGCGTTCAATGGCTTGAGACTCGAGTATGAACTGGATGGAAGCTCAAATTACATAGCATGGAAGGATCACATGGAAGTAGTATTAGAAGACAATGGTTTGAAGGATTTCATTGATCAAGAAATCCCTAAGCCAGCTACAGCTAATGCACATGAATTGGCTGAATGGAAGAAGTGTGTGGCAAAGGCAAGGCGGATTCTTCCAGAAGGAGTTCAAGACCATATTATCTCAAGTCTCCATGGGAAGGAGACTCCGTTCTCAATGTGGAAGACATTGAAGGACCTCTATCAGAACAACAGCGACCAGAGGAAACTGGCGCTCAAGGATAAGCTTCAGAAAATCAAGATGGAAAAGGGTGATACTATTTCTACATATCTAAACAAGCTCACCACCTACAAATATGAGCTTGGTAGTGTAGGAATAACTACAGCCGACGATGATATGGTGAGTCTTGCTCTCCTCGGTCTTCCTAAGAGCCGGCATAGATACCAGGACACTATGAATGGAAGAGAGAAATTTTCGGATTGGGAATGATTGTGGTCAGATCTGATGCAGGAGGAGATTAGGAGGAGCACCAGAGATGGTTCTTCATCTAAGCATGATGACGAAGAAAATCTAGCCTTAGCAAGTAAGGCAAGGAAAGGGAAAGGGAAGGCTTCACATTCCAAATTGAGTTCCTCTCATGGAGGGGAGAAGATTGCTAAATCTAAATTGGGATTCTTTAACTATCATGAGGTGGGCTTAGTTGTACATTGAAGAAATCCAAGAAGGGATCCTCGAAAGGATCAGAAGGTGAGGCACTGGCCTCTCAGTTCAAATTGGATTTTACCCTCATCGCATGTATGGTTTCATCGATGGTGGGTTGTGTTTGGTATCTTGACAGTGGAGCCTCACTACACATGACCGGTGATAAAAGTTTGTTCAGTACCTTCAAGGAGAAAGACCTCAAGATGCGCATAGAGATGGGTGACGACGGGAAGTACAGTGTTTCAAGAGTGGGCATGTTACTTTTCAAAGGGAGGATGGAGCTCCTCTCACCTTGACAGATGTGAAGTATGTGCCTGGACTGATGAAGAACTTGGTATCAGTCATGATGTTGGAAGACAAAAGCTACGATGTTGTCTTCCGTAAGGGAAAGGAGTTCCTAAGACACATAACCACGGGTCAGACCAAGAGGATTGCTATTCGAGTGAAGAATCTCTACAAACTAGAGGTAGATGATTGTGCTGCATTGAGTTCGAAAGTAGAATTGGTGAAAAGCCAAGACATTGGCAAGTTATGGCATAGATGGTTGAGCCACTTGCATCATGGGGCCTTAAATATAATGCAACAGATCTCTACCAAAATTCCCAAAGGTAAACTTGAGCAAGTGAACACATGCAAAGGTTGGACCTTGGGAAAGTACGCCAAGTCTTCCTTTCATGATCGAGACAGTCGAGCTAAGGCGATCTAGAGTTCATACTTATGTGTGTGGACCATTCTCGACAACATCCACCACGAAGCAAAGGTATTATGTGATTTTTATTGATGATTTTTCTCGTAAATGCTGGAATTATTTCATGTAGAAGAAGGATCAAACCTTCTCAAAGTTTTGTGAGTTCAAATCTTTGGTTGAGAAAGAATCAAGGAAGAAGATCAAGGCCTTGAGAAGTGACAATGGTGGAGAGTATGTCTCTCAAGAGTTTAAGGACTTCTGTGCAACAGAAGGAATTAAATGGGAATTGGTGGCATGTCATAACCCACAGTAGAATGGCGTGGCCAAGAGGAAGAACACAACGACTGTGGGGGCAGCTCGGGCGATGCTGCATGACCAAGGCCTACCACCTCATTTGTGGTCTAAGGCATGCAACACAATAGTCTGTTTGCAGAATAGAAGCCCACATCATATTCTTGGGATGAAGACACCACATGAAGCTTTCTCTGGGAAGAGACCAGATGTGGGTCACTTTAGGATCTTTGGCGCATCGGTATATTGCCATGTGACCAAGGATGTTCAAAAGAAACTTGAACTAACAGCAGAGTTGGGGATACTTGTGGGGTACACTGATACACCCCACAACTATCGAGTGTACTTGCCTACCAGTCAGAGGACAGTGGTTCGCAAAGATCTCAAGTTTGATGATCAGAAGGCCATGCAAGTTAACCTTGAGAGGGAGCTCCAACTATAGTCTGTGGAGGAACTTTTGGTTCCTAAGGAGGAGGAGCCTCAGAATGATGCAGAGCAGCCGCATGCAGAGGTTCCAGGAGTGGAGACATCCACTCAAGCTGAGTCTTCTAGAGAGGGATGGAAGCGCACAAGAGAAACTAACAGATTGTTGTCGAATGTGAGAGAGAATGTGGGAGAACCATATTCTCAGTGCTGACAGAGGAGGTCACCTGATAGGTAAACTAGATACATGGCCCTTGTTAGGGAATGTGTTGAGACTGAGCCATCTTCCTTTGAGGAAGCAGTGCAGCAACCGATTTGGGTTGATCCTATAGTGGAGGAGTATGACTCCATAGTTTGGAATAGTGTTTGGGATGTGGTTCCAAGACCGGAGAACAAATCAGTTGTGAGTTCCTGTTGGCTTTACAAGGTAAAGTAAGTTGTCAATGGTAGTGTGGAGAAACATAAGGCAAGATTTGTTGCCTGTGGTTTCTCACTGGTTGAGGTGATTGACTATGATGAGACTTTTTCTCCTATAGAAAGGTACTCATTTATCAAATCAATGTTGGCACTATCAGCACAGATGAGTTGGAAGATCCATCAGATGGATGTGAAGACTGTATTCCTCAATGGCAAGAATGAGGAAGAGGTGTACATAGAGCAACCGAAAGGTTTTGAGACCTTCAATCGTGAGTTGCATGTGTGCCGAATCAAGAGAGCTTTGTACGGTCTAAAGCAAGCACCTCGTGCATGGTACAACAAGATTGACAACTACTTCACCGGGTTAGGCTTCACAAAGAGTGAAGTAGATGCGAACCTATACCACATCATGGTAGAAGGTAAGGAGTTGATCATTGTTCTTTATATTGATGATCTGATATTAACAGGTGATGATCAGTTGATCATGTCTTGCAAGGAGGACCTTGCAAGAGAATTCAAGATGAAATACATGGGTATCATGCACTACTTCCTTGGCATGGAAGTGTGGTAGAAGGATGGGGAGTTGTTTGTGTCTCAAGGCAAGTATGCCAATGAGATACTCAAGATATTCCACATGGAGAAGTGCAAGCCCATGCAAACTCCTCTAGCAAGTAACTGGGGGAAGGAGGATGCTACTTCAGGAGAAGTAGTAGAGGCTATTGTGTATCAGCAGCTTGTGGGTTCACTGATGTACTTAGTGAACACATGACTAGATTTGTGTTATGTGGTGAACCAGCTGAGTCAAACTATGGTTCAGCCTACCAAGATGTTTTGGAAGGAAGCTAAGCATGTTTTGAGATACCTCAGAGGCACATCTCAGTATGGATTATGGTACAGACAAACAGAGGGAGTGAAGCTACAGGGCTTCACAGATGCAAATTGGGCAGGGAATGCATCATATTGGAAGAGCACATCAGGAGGAATTTTCAACCTTGGATCAGCTGCAGTTTCTTGGTACAGCAGGAAACAAAGGTCAGTTGCACTCAGCTCAATAGAGGCTCAATACATGGCTGCAAGTCAGGCAACATGTGAGGCCATTTGGATGCAGAAAATTCTAGTTGGTTTGTTTGATTAGAGGATGGATCCAACTATGATCTATTGTGATAATTAGAGTTGTATCAAACTCTTTGAGAATCCAGTATTTCATGACAGGTCCAAGCACATCGACATTCGGTATCATCATCTCAGAGACTATGTGGCAAGGAGGATCATGTTGTTGCAGTATATTTCAACCGAGGAGCAAGATGCTAACATTTTGACTAAGGCATTGTCAAAGTGTAAATTCAAGTTCCATAGAGATAGGATCGGGGTGGCAGATAATCCCTTTCTTGTTGAGAGGGAGTGTTGAAATGTGGAAACAAGAATATTCAAATTTTAATTTGTTCTTGAATTAAAATTGAGAGTTAAAATTCGAATTTAGTCTCACCAGCTGCTTGAAAAATAATTAATTAATTCATCTTGAGTTAATTAGTTGGAGAAATTCAAGCTAGAAGTTTTTTTGAAGTCATGCAATAGTTATCCCTTTGATTGAGGAAATTATCCCTTAATTAAGGAGATAAGGATGATTTGTATTTGATTTGTAAATAGTTAGCTTAGTTAACTGAGTTAAGTCCAGTTAAATTAGTTCCAAACAGTTTGAGGAACTAATTGTGAGTTTAGTCAGTTAATGCATGCATGCATGAAACTAGTGTACTCTAGATAACTAAATATTCTCTCATAAATAACTCATGCATGTTAGTTCAGACAAAGACCTAGTTGAGATTAAAGGCAGGGACAGTGTACTATCAGTTGAAAGAATTTTCCTATAAGAAAATCTCTTGCATGTAGAAGGAATTCATTCCTTGAGATTTGTGCAATTTTACAGTGTGTTGGAGTAGTGTGTGAGATCAGTGTCACACAAGGTTATAGTTGAAACAACCAGGGAAAATAGCGCAAGGAAATAGGAGGCTTGGAGGGCAAAGGGAAAGGCATATGAGTTTTCTATTCTGTCTATGAGCAGAGAGAGGGATTGTACTGAGATTTGGGTAGCTGTGAGAGCTAAATCTGTGTGTAATCCTGATATATTTCCACTTGTATGATAATACAGATAGCAAGGTTTTTAGCTAAGGCTTTCCCCAAAGTATTCTTTTGTGTTTCATGTATATTGATTCTTCTTCTTTGTTATATGTGTTCTTCTTTGATTTCCTCAAATTGATTCATCTTCTGCAAGTTTGATTGTATAAGTATATTAAGTAATTTTCTTTAGTTATATTGCATAATCAGGTTAATCTACAATGAGAATTTCTACACTAGTAGTAAATGTCCCTCGGAAGTCAAGCACTACGCAACCCTTGATGACATTCATTACACAATTTATGGTGGCAGTGATTGCAAAATGCCTAATGATAGTGATTACGCAGCTTCTAGTGGTGGTGACTTTGCAGTCCTCGATGTTAGTGCTTGTGCAGTCATTTGTGACAGTGCTTGAACAATTCCTAGAGACAAAAACTGAGTGATCTCAATGGATAGTGGCAGTGTAATGGTATCCTACAGACAATGATTGTGCTATCTTTGTTGACAGTAAGAGTGTACTTCTTCGCATTAGTCAATTCACTCGTGGCTCCTAGTTTCCCGACGTGCACTAAACACACTCACCAATATTAAACCTAGTGCTTGTCTGCTTTCCCTGTGTAAATATTCTAATCCAAAGTGCACCTCCACGTTCATCTTTCATTTCTGAACTTTGTAAATTTTGAAAGTATGAGAATTCTCTCACTTGTGGTTGGAAATGACTCATCTTCTGAGTGAATTTCTCAATTGTCGCTTTCACTTTTGCAAGTGTTATTTTTACTTTATTTTTCTCTTACATGTGTCGTTTTGCTTCATCTATCTTTTGCAAGTGTGACTTTTGCCCGCCTTCATTATTGCATGTGCCACCTGTGCTTTCTTTGTGTTTTCATGTTTTTGTTTTAGTACTCTTGCATGTGTCACTTTCACTTGTTTTTACATGTCTTAAGAGCACCATGGCACACATTCTAGAGGTAGCCCCAATGCACTCCCTTCCACTAGTTGATGTTATTTATCATAAGAACATGTGTTGGACACATTCTCATGGAATAGTGCACCTTTTGGTTGTAGTCGAAACTTGTGTCATAAGCTTGGAGACAAGTGTCGTTTTATTGTCATTTCATAGTACTCTTGTTATTTTTGGGTATTTTTGTCTTCATGTCATGTGCTTGGGTGTATATGTGTGTTTGATCAAGTTAAATACTTGTTATATGCTTTACTCTCATCTTCTAGTCTCATTGATCCCACTCTTAGTCATTTTCTTGAGTTTTCACTATCCTCACAACTCACTCAATCAATGACTAATACTACAACCCATAGCATTGCACATTATGCATTCCTAAACCACAACGATGAATTTCCTACCTCCTGGAACTGTGCACTATGCAATCATAGAGGACTACCTCCTACAACTTCACATTGAGAAACCTCATAGCAGAGTCACTCCTTGTTGCTAGTTACACTTGCTCAATTTCCCAATATTGATCAACCTTGCCAATAATTGTGAAATGTGCGTTATCAATAGCTAGGTAGGCCATCCTTGGACCCTTTCAGTTCTCAAATATGAAGTCCCTTGAGCCTCCTACTCAGCCACTACATATTGTGTAGTCATAGTGCCCAAGCCTGCCACTCTTGTCTCCTGTAGAGCTCAACTATGTAATGCCTTGACCTAATATTTCCTCCATTGTGCACTGCATAGTCTTAGTGGATAGTAGGGTCATCCTTCATCCCTGCAATGCTAAAATTCATAATGCATGGATCCTCTCCCTCAACAACTTCACACTGTGCATTCATAGTGCCTACTACTTCTCCCCTGGATCTCTGGACTTGCCCAATGCACAATCCATGCCTTTCCTCTCCCCTGCCATTGTGCAGTGTGCAGTTACAATGTCCATACTCTCAATCCTTTCCTCCTAAGTCTCTACACTGAAAAATCCAAGGCTTCTTCCTTAGATTTTGTGTACTTCATCATCGCAGTCAGCCTCACCTAAGCAAACGAATATATAATAGGTCATTTTGGGACTGATTTTTTCTCGTCATGGGTGAACTGCATTTGCAGGAGTTATCATACTATCATGATGATCAAGCAGCTTAACAATGGATGTTACAAGCAGAACACTTTTGGAGACAAGTCACAAATATGCTATCATGCAGGAGTAAAAGAATCTTGGACCACGGCAAAGAGATGGCAATTCATGTTGACTAAGAAGGTTTTAATGCTTATCTAGACTCTTTGGAGGGTGAGGATGAAGTACAAATCATATATACCGTGAAGAACTAAGGACGGCAACAAAGAGAGGAACTTGGCATTGATACATTAAAATGAAGTCTTATGTCATAGTCACAAAATTATGGCCTCTAAAAGTATCATAGAAAATTGTTTTGTGTCCATGTATTTTGCCACAATTTGTGGAAAGTAATTTTGTATTTTCAAAATGACAAAATTGTAAAATGTGTGGAAGCCCAAGAGTCACAGTTGGGACATGAAGAGTCACTAGGGAGTGTAAGATTCATGTAGAATCTCAAAGGTCACATAGGAATTCGAAAAGTCACATGGGAGCTCAAGAGTCACAAGAGAGGTGAAGAGTCACCTCATTTGTTATAAATACACCCTCATAGCTCAAGCAATGGACTTTCACCTTGGCATCTCTAACTTGGCATAGGAGAGAGAATAATTATTTGTAGGAGAAGGGGGTGACTTAATGTTCCACTATTGGGGCTAGTATTGCATCATTATAATTGTGTATCTTGGGACTTTCACTTAATATATGAAGCTGTTGGAGCCAACACAATTTCATGCATATATCATGAATGTTGTAAGACTATTATTTCATTGTTTTCGTGTATGTTTATGTCAAGTTTATGTTTATACATACTAATGAAAATGAACTATTTTTTTGGCTTTAGTATGCATCATGTTGAATGCATTGTTACTTTCTTTTATGATCAATGTTATCTTGTGAACTACTTTGTGTTGAGAAATCTAGGGCATTAATATTAGGTGATTTCTCTTAGATTAGTAACTGCTTGTGAATTCTTTTACTTCATTTGGTTATAATTTTCTTCTTCTTAGATTATTAGTGTTCTTCTTCATTAAACATTAAACAATGCATGAACATAAATAAACAAGAGACACGGAATGTAGGCTATCATCCAAGGCCAAAATCTCTCATTCTTTGAGAGGAAAACCCGCACAAATTCTTCTTAAAGGATTCCAATTGATGAATACCAAGACCAATACCCTTGACCTAGTAGCCCCTCTAAGACCAACACACAAGTCCTCTTCCATGCTTTTTGTTTACTCTTTCTCAGTTCCTTCTACTTCATATTTCACACCATATGTGATGACACCCAATTGTGATCACTGTGTTTTTCAAGGATATCAAACTTCTCCTTTTGAATCTTGAAGACATATTGTTGAACCATAATCATTGTCCTTTTGAGATCCCACTTAGATATTCTTGATTAATATGATCTTGTCACATACTTATGACCTTCCTATTGTATGGCACCTAATATATAGAACCCTTGTCACTGTAATCCAAACTTTTGTTCCTTTTCTTATCACTGCAAAATCCATCCGAACTTAGACAAAGATGCGAACTAATGTTTGCTATGATCATCCCTAAATAGAATATCGTAGTCCCTTCTCCTTCCTTTGATTGCATGGAACTTATCACTAATATTGTATACTCGAAATCACAGAGACATCCAAACTATACTCTTCCACGAAATATGAGAGGTATGTGCAAATTTGTTTCTATCATCTAAAAAACTCATAGAAATATGTCTGGAATTTTGTCTCTTTGGAAAATGCCGAGGTGGCTATTTATAGTTGTTTTCCGTCAAATTAAGCCGACATGAAGAGGAGGAATTTGTGCTTGTCGTTGGAGAGCTATTATAGACTCATATACATTTGGATATATCCCAAGAAGGGTTATTCATACATGACATTAACTCTTTGACTCTAATGATAAATCCTAAGGCTCTCAATGGGATCCAACTAGATAAAAACTCTTTCTCATGAAACCCATCAAGAAAGGCATTACAAAAATAATTTTATTCTCTCCTTTTCATCATTTACAAAAATCATAATTATATGTTGTTATGAAGACTGAACCTAGTTACACTTTACAACGCTCCCTCTTAACTAGGGAGGTATTCATAATGGTACTTTGTCATTCTCAATCTAAATAATTTATCATAAGAAGAATCAGATTGGTAACCCATTTGTTTATAATCATATCAACTAACATTGTTATATAGCAAGGCCTTGACTAACAACTCTATCTTTCCACAAGATCTGAGCTCAATGTTGACAAGACCCAATGATTTATAGACACCCTCATCACCATTGCCTCTCTTGGAACATACCCAAACTGAGTTCTCAAGGTGTGTTCCATGAGCACTATTCTTATCTTGGGTTCACCAACCCTCAAAGAATGTCATTCCTCCATGACTCCTCTTATTTTATGTTAGAGAATTCTATATTACAGAGTAATGGAATACATAAAATATTGCAGAAATATAAACACAAAAAACTCATTAAAAAAGAGAGACACAGATATACGTGGTTCACCTAGTTTGGGCTACGTCCATGGAGAAACAGCCAGTCCTTCTCTTTATATTATCTAGCAAACTGAAGAGATACAACCTACAATAGATCTGCTGTAATTCCCTCTTCACTCTTAATCTCCTCTCTCTTCCTCACTCAGAATACAGATCTACATAGATGTGATACAATTCCCTCATATATAGCAAGTGATTGCCTTCCAGGGAAAAAAACCCTAAATTAAACATAACTTCTACTGTCAGATCTCCGCCTAATGAACGGCCTAGATTGACTATGAAATTACAACATTTTACAAGGAAATTTTACATCTATTCTTAGCTTCAGGGGCGCTACCCCTAATCCCCCCACCAGGGGGGGCTCCCAAAGGTCGCAGCGCGCCCCCCCCCGACCCCCCCTGCAGTGAATATTTTATAGGGATCCAAAGCGGTGAGACCTTTGAATAGAGAAGATAATCAAGCTCCACACCCAATAATCTCCCACTTGGAGACTGATTATAGCAACTCCACTGCTGCTTCATTTGC